>JAODKF010000050.1:8620970-8631491 GCA_026779585.1 Mormyrus proboscirostris | reverse complement strand
GCTGCACACTTGCTCCTCAGCACAGTTTCATAGAGGCCATGATTGCGATCGTTGGTAACTGTAATTTAACACACTTGGTGTGTGTGTTGATTGTGTGTAATGTGGGAAACACTATATCATGATAACACCCCCCCTTTAATCTGGGGTCTTATGACAGAAATTAGGTTAATGTACTGTGGGACGTGTGTCCAGTTGAAGAGCCTTTGTATTTTGCTGGAGATTGTTTAATATTAAGCAGTAGATGGCTGGAAATGTAATAACCTACTATTCAAGTAAGTCCGCAGCACTACAAGGAAATATTTCCAGGGGCTGCAAAGCCACTTCTGTCTTAGGGGTGAGGCATGACCGGAACCCCCCCCCTTCCTTAATATGGCCTCTTTCCCAGGGACAGGATCAGGACCTGATGTGCAGCTAATTTACAGTGTTGTATTAGTTTGCACATCAACATAGGTAACTGTAAAATTGGACGGGTATGATTAAAAAAGAAGTGGATGACGGATCAGGATGCGAAAGTACTGGGCAGTCTTTCAAGTGAGGACCAAGAGGAGCATATGACTGATGGACAACCGGGTCTCTCTTAAAGTTTTGTGGCTCAAAGTGGATGCTATTCAGAACAAGGAGTGGTTGTGGAGAATCTGTATATATGGTGTAAAGTTCTCAATCAGGGACAGCCTTAACACCAGTAGATATTTAACTGCATACTTTATTGGTTGCATGTAGTGCATAAAAGTACGTAAGTAGAAATTTCTTTACCCACAAACCATGGTGCATTGAAATGGGCTGAGCACGTGTTACTTATGCTTTATTTCATTTTTTTTTTTTAATTTTTGGCTAAGACAATCCGTCCAGCCCATTCTCCGAGACTGTCCTCCTCTTCTACTTGGAGTACAAAAGGTGTTTGTTATTGTTTTCCCCAAAAAATAATAAAATTTAATTACAGAAAATTGCACAGCGTGTTGAAAGTGGTCGGACGAAATACGTATATTTTCATTATGAAAGTATTATTGTTAGTGTTCTTTTAATACATAATTATCATATAAGTGTGTGTATGTTTATATATACAATACTGTTTATAATATGTAGACATATATAAAAGTATGTGGATACAGAAGGATGCGCTACTTGACAGCGCAGCAGCGCGGCGTTGCACGGCCACTCACTGCGTGCGCGAACTCGAGCGCTTTGGGGCGCGCTTCGCTAACAGGGACGAGCCGGTCGGGCTCGCTGCGTCGCAGCTCATAAAACTCAAGGAAACGTGTTTTTTTAACCTCGGAAGGGGTTATTATCAGAGAGTACGGATAAGCTGGTACCATCAACCAGACGCCTGATCGGGAACCGGCCGTGCATTTTCGGTTTTTTGGTGGAGGAAATCGGGGGAGTATCCAGACAAGCTTGCTGCGCGCCTGACCTGAGATAGCAGATAAGTGATGGAACTGTCATCTATAGGCGATCAGGTGTTTGCTGTGGAGTCTATCACTAAGAAGAGGGTTAGAAAGGTAAGACGTAGGGGGATTAACTTCATCTTAATTCTAATATGTTTAAGAAAGCACGCGTCCGCGTGTGGCACATTTAGGCATAGTTTCTGTACCGCTGTCTTAAGTAATGTAGGAAAATAACGCCATGTCGGTCGAGCTTTCTGAATGCAATGTTGCAAACTTAGCGATCGCGGAAACCGCTGCCTAACTTTGGATGTGACATGAGAGCATGTTTAAACACGAACAGGGGAGTGTCACTTAAAGTTGCATGGTCGGTGTGTGTCATTGTCACAGGCATGTCGTGAAAGCATCGGGGCGGTCATAGGGGCTGTGGGTGAAATCGGAGCTCTGGCTTTCTCCGCCTCCTCCGCAGGTTGCACGGCTGACTATGACTCATGTGCAGGAGCTACGCAGTTTAATATTCGTACTCATAGGAAACGGAGCGACTAAGTGGAGGAGGAGGGCTGGACGCAGCCTTAATATGAATCATTACGTCAATGTTATACGGTTCATGTACCACACGGCTCATTCGAATCGCTGGCTTGCATAACTACAAGGGTGATGTCGAGCAAACGGCTATCGGCTCCCCCTGTGCCAAGAATTTAGTTACCAACGGCCCACAACCTAAAATGTAAGCGCATCCCGGAATGGCAGAACGCTTAGGAAACGGCGATCATCCTTTTCCTGATGCTCCATGTGATGATGACGTTTTCCATGCATCCCTCACCTTCTCCTAGGGGCACCCCTGGGTGGTTGTAGTAGTAGTAGTAATAGTAGTAAATAATAGTAACAACAACAATAATGATGATAATACTAATAGCATTTTCATTCGAAAATTAGCTTTTGAAGTCGAAAATATTAATCATTAAACGTAAATAATAAAGCAACAAGGTAATTTTAATTAACGTGACGTGATATGTTCGTTTTTATTTTAGTTTCTATGGGAAGTTTTCGCTACTCCCAGAGAAAGTTTCCAGTATGTTCTTGGCCACCAGGGGTTAGTGGGTTAGTGGTCATCAGTCACTACCGAGAGTATGTAGGAACTCATAACTGTTAGGCACCGACTCTAGATGGACATAAGAGCATCTTTAACGTCCACCCGGCAGGGTCGCCATAGTGGTTCTCTGTGTGGTTCACGTTTTGAGGTCGAATGCTAGATATATCTTAGAAAAAATGACAGCATGCATGCATTCTATGATGGGTACTCGACTGTTTTTCAGATGTATGTCGTTCCATCAACGACATAAAGCCACGGTCTACTGCCCCGGGAAGGTCCTGGCTAGATTTGATGGGGGGGGGGAATTAATCAATGGCACGGTTCAGATTAAATTATTTTTCGATCCAGATGCTGACCGTGGTTCGTCATTTGAGTTCCCCTCTTCTTAAGTTTTTCTTTTGAGCTTAACGGTCAAGTTTCCTCCCTTGTGCAGGTACAAAAACCTTAACACTAACCTTGAAATCAATACGCTGATCACATGATACATTTACTACAACATGACGGTCCGCCCTAACCTCTAATTGCCTTGTTTTCATAGTAGGAAGTGGCTATCTAGGTCACAGGTAGCCAAATGGTTGAACTATAGACAATTAGTTGTCAGTTATAGCTCCGGAGGAGGAGCTGCTGTGCAACTGAATCGAACACATGCAGGTGTGGTAGTAGCTGGCTGTGGATAAAAGCTTCAGATAAATAACTTTAGAACTGTAGGTAGAATACTCCTGGGGCAGCCAGCTTATAAACGCTAAATCTGTACCTTTGTTTGTAAGAAATATCTTTTCTAGATACTATGGAATTTAGGGAATTTCTCGGATCAGACGCGACACACTTATTACTGAACAACACTTGGAAGTGCTATAATGCAACATGCTGCTATATGTGACTACTGTCCAACTTGATGCATATTTTTATCTCAAAACATTATTTTTGTATTATTTCACTATGCCCTGGATAAGAGCCTGTGTTGTATGAATAAATGTAAGCTGTAAAAAAAAAAAAAAAGAAAAAAAGCTCTAACACATTCCCGCTGGTCTCTTTGTGTTTCAGGGGAACGTGGAGTACTTGCTGAAATGGCAGGGATGGCCCTCGAAGTAAGTAGTAGAACGTTACATCTCTGTAATTAAACCCTCCAGCTGTTAGTAAGCAATGAGCGGGACGCCCCTTCACACATGCCCCTGTCTGACCGTACAGGTACAGCACCTGGGAGCCCGAGGACCACATTCTTGACCCACATCTGGTTCTGGCTTACGAGGAAAAGTAGGTCACTGCAAGGGCTGTAATTTACGGTCATTTTCACACACACGCCCTCGAGGCTGTGTACTGATTTGCTCTCCCTCTATGCCAGGGAGGAGAAGGACAGGGCACTGGCTTATCGGAGACGAGGACTGAGACCCAGAAAGCTCCTTGTGCAGGTACAGTGCTGGCTTTTCCGTGGGGCTCAAATGGTCACCTTGCCTGGTCCATCAGGAAACGACGGCCGGCGGTAGCCACACCCCCACCTCCCCCTCGCTGGGGATCTGCTAGTGTCCGTCAGCCGCCGCGGACCGTCCACTTTTCTCTCTTCTGCAGAACATCTATTCCATGGACTTGCGGAGTGCTCACAGGACCCAGGTGAAGCCCCCGCCCCGCCTGCGGCTGTCTCTCTCGCGATCGCTGGGGGCTGAGCTGGAAGCCAGGGGACGGGACCGTGCTTCCGGGGGGGGCAGCAGCCGGCAGAAGAAAAGGAGGCGCCTGTCTCAGAGCTCGTCCACTGAGCGGCCTGCCCGGGCGGCCGTACGGGACTTTCCGAACCGGGACTGGCGAGCCGAGGATGAGAAGAAAGAGACAGTCGCGTGTGGCGAGAAGGAGGTAGACAGTGTGTCCATAAGCAGTAAGTATGTGCAGATCAGGCATAGCATTTGCCAGAGGGCTGGAGGACAGTTGATGCTCTGATGATGTCCCTTTCCCTTCCAGAGTCCGACCTTCCAGACCCGGGGAAAGAGGAACACAGTCCCCTAAGTAGGCTAGTCCAGGAGGAGCTGACAGGCCAAGGGGTCATCCATGACCAGCCTGGGGGTCCCAGTCCTGTCTCAGAGCTAAAGCAGGAGGCCACCACTCATGGGTCCCCTAGCGACTCCTCTGGGTCAGGGGGTGTTACAGCAGGAACCACAAAAGCCCAGGAGGCCGATGACCTAGATGCCTTTGTGCGGGAGCAAGGGGCCAGGACCCCAACTGAAGGGCTGGCAGAGGACGGGGACCTGGGGACCGAGTTGAGGGCTGCTACTGACCCTCCCTGGACCAACGGCTGCGTTTTGGCGATGGGGCCTGGCGAGGCAGCCTTCGACGGGGCCCCTTTGTCTGACCCCACAGTGCCGACTCCCAGCGGTCAACCAGAGAGTTCCAAGCCCCCTGAGGAAACGCAGAGCAGTGCTGTTTCCGGCACGCAGGAGAGCCGTATGACCCCTACAGTGGAGCCAAAGGAGGCAACTACTAGTGACATCACGGGGGGAGCCGCTCCTGGGGCAGAGAGACAGGAGGGGGCACCGTCCGCGGGTGAGCCGGGGACAGTCATAGTTACTGACATCACCATCAACTCCCTGACCGTCACTTTCAGGGAGGCTTTGGCAGCAAAGGGCTTTTTCAGGGCCTGGGGCTCAGAGCTGAAATGCGCGGGGGGAGAGTAGCAAACACAGCACCTGAGATGATGTCGCACAGCCTGCCTGCTCTTTCCACACCAGAGTATAACTGCCCCCCCCCCCCCCTTTTGTTATCTGCATTGCTGTGACTTTCATCTGTTCATCCCTTCTGCTGTTTGTTCTGTGATCATCTCTTCTGTTCTGCTTATACCCCCTGACATTTTCCCCCCATTTCCATTTCTCTACATTCTGAACCCACAGACATGCTGGCTTGAACCAGACAGGGCTAAACTTGGCATAGGTAACTGCATGGATACCCCATTTTATACTAGGGTCACATATAGTCTCTGTAATTTTCAGGCATGTTAAGCAGTAAACAACAGGTTACCTGGTGGCCAGGAATACTGCAAGACGGCTGCCTTTAGAAATCAAATTCATTTTAAAGTTTGTTTTATTTAGTTTTAATTATGGAGCAGTTTAGACAGATGAAATGCTGATACTTATATTTTTGCTTAATCAACTTATAGACAAAAACACATACTCTTGACTTACATCATGTGTTGTGGGGAAAGATCCACTAATGGGATAAATCTGTTTTTCCTAGGAGCAGGCTGACTTCTTGTGACTAACAGTGAGAATCTTCTGGCAAAAATAATTTACGTTTCTGCAAATTGCAGTATTTATGATTGACCACTGGAGGGCACTCTGACAAAGTTATTTGTTCTTTGCTTGAATTTACTCCCATTGTGGACCACGATGCACCTTTACTGTGATTCTAGGGCATGTGGCATAGAAGCAGATCGATAATATATGTTTACGCCGTTCATTATCATTTATGGAAAAGGATGTAGCGTCTGTCATAAGCTAGATGGCTTATTATTAGATGGTTGTAGTGGATTTCAGTGAAAACAGTTACAAAATCCTGTAAAATGTTGAGTGATGTAAACATTTTATATATGTATGCATGTAGGAAGTTTGACACTGGCAAAGAATGAAATGAAATCATCAGTCTATGAAGTCATCAATACTATATGCATTAATGACAGTTATGCTTCAAAGCAGTTTGAACAATTGACACAGTGACTTATATCAGATGCTCGTTTGCGGATTCCTTGTTTGTGTTTAAACCAAAAAACAGAAAGAATAGTAAATTAAATATGTCGATTTGTGGCTGAATTTTGGAGTTTGATGTTACAGGGGTAATGAAAGAAATAGTAATTATTTTGGTATTTTTTGTTATCTAAATTTCCAGCAAAGAAAACATCTAAATGTAAATGACTTATTTTTGTAGATGAACTGTGTATTTGTTAGTAGGTGGTTACTTAACCTGTCCTTGTATAATGACAGATTTGCATGTGCAAAAAAACTGTTTCAGTGCTTGTGTTCGTTGTACATTAGTGTAAACTAATTACATACATCCATATATATTATATGTGTGTGTATGTGTATATACTGTATAAGGAAATTTATAACTTATCAGGCACTTTTATTAAAAGCACTGAGCAAAGGAAATATAAAGTTACGTTTCAGTGGTGCACATTTGTTTGGAGTACAATCTCAGCACGTGTTCTGTGCAGTGTTAATGTGTGCGAGCATTTTCACCACTAGCAGGGACCGTGTGTGCGATTTTGGGGAATTATAGTACTATATATAGTAATATGATATGATTATGATCCCTGTGTTTCCGTGTTAAATATGGACATACGTCGTGTGCTGTTCCGTGACCCTATACAGGTGTTTCACAACAGGCGTGCAGAGTTTTGTCCTTATTTCTTCAAGGAGTGTGGGGTAGAGAAAACCACTGGAAGTATAGGCTACCTTAAGGACGGATGCAGTCAGACCGTGCTTCATCTACAGGTAATGTCTAGGCGTAAGAGCTGGGAGTCCCTTACCAGATGCTGTGTTTTTTCACTTACATGTAACCATGAGAGTGAATATTAAAGTGGATCTGCCTGTGAGAGGGTCCTTCCGCCCCTTGCCTCCTGCGGTCTGAAAACGTCTAGCAGATGGACTCCAAATCACCCTAATGTGTGATTGATGTATTCAAATTACGGGAAAAAAAATCTACATTTTTATCAACATGTACACCGTTCACACACAAACACTGTACACACTATTACCTATGGATAATTCACCTTTTTTGGACTGTGGGTGGAAACCAGAGAAGCTGGAGGAAACCCCTTGGTGACATAAAAAAAGCTGTTTTTGCCTGTCCTGTGGTGCAGGGGCATAGCTATGGGTGGGCTTCAGCACTGAGGAAGGACCCGCAGTGAAGCCACAGTGGAGGCATCACCCACCGTATGATGCCTCTTGCTACCACTCTGGGGAGGTCGGGCATTCTGCTCGAGATTGCCCAGCCCCATCCCTTGCCATGAGGGAGCCGTAGCCTGCACCGACCCCACACAAGCCGTCACCCCTTCGTCCTCAAGTTGGCCGGGAGTGTCACAATCGTCGACTGTATGTGCACTGCATTATGTACAGAACCCACTGCTAATCACTCATTCCCAAACACAAGCCGGCTGGCCTCACCATGGTGGGAGGAGACAGGAATGCACCAGCAGAGCAGCATGGGCTTGATCCCCAGTGAGGGGGAGGCGGGGGGGGGGGGGGGCGCGTGACACTAGTTCAGGACTTTGCTGTTTGGGCATTTGGACATATTTGCTGTTCAGGATGACAAGTGCCACCCACCACACTCATCTAGCACCTTTTTGATACTTGAGACGCCCAGTCTATCCAGCTGTGACCTTATAAGCTGGTACTTATGGAGTGTCAAGCATCGGAGCAGAAAATTTGTGATATGGCAGCAGCGGGTTTCGGCAACCTTTGGACAGACCATGGGCTGTGAGCTGATAGTCCTGATCCGGAAGAAGGATGGGTCATGGCACTTTTGTGTGGAATTCCACCATCTGTGACTCATACCCCCTGCCGTGGATTGATGACGCACTGGATGACATTGCTGGGTTAACATGGTTTCTCTCTTTAGACCTCCAGAGGGGCTACTGGCAGGTCCAACCAATAGAGTCTGACTGCAGATCCACTGTGAAGCACATCCACTGACAAATAGGAAGTCCACTGTGTGACCAGAAATGACATCACTCTGAATCCACTGTAAAGCATATCCACTGACAGACTGGAAGTCTGCTTGTGCACCCCAAAACAATACTTTCAAGAATACTTTCAAAACTTTCAAGATGGCAGCGTACAAGTCTGCAGCGGCTCCTAGCTCTCCTGTTTGGTGCCTTGGTTTCCAAGTTTTGTTGTGTATTTAATACATTGACAATAAAGCTTCTATTCTGTTCTGTTCTATTAACATGGAATGTTCAATACATACTGTAGCACTACTATGGGAGGCTGCCCCTCACGGACAGCTTGCTCTCACCTACAGCAAGAAAGCAAAAAGAGAATTCCCCACAGGCATCAACAAAGTATCAAGTGTTAATTATTCTTCAGGACGTTTGCTATATTTAGAAGTAGAACAGTTTTTGTTCACTATGTTTAGAAGTGTGGGAATAATTTTTGTTTGCTATTGTTTTGCTGGTACAAAACACAATTTGTGTTTAGGTTGTTACTGCTTTCAGTTAATAGTTTAATCCACTATCGTGCAGATTGCTGTGTTCTGTTGAACAGTGTTGTCATATCACTCACACATACATATATACAGCAAGTGTAAGGTAGCCTGAATTAAATTACCGACTGTTTTGCTGAATTGTATTCAATTAATCTTCCTCATTCAAAAGACCATAAACATTGGTTCATGCCATGCGTAAATAGTGAATAATTGGATAAACACTGTATCAGAAAACGTAGCGTACTACGGGTGTTAAGTCAACGTGGAAGACTGTGTGTGTGTGTGCATGTGACAAAAGGTGTTCAATGTATCTATTAATTTCCACTCTTAATTCTATTAATCCCCCCCCCCCCCCGAAGACCTGGTAGAGGTAGCTGGGGAGAGGGAGGTCTGGGTATCTCTCCTGCTGCTGCTACTCCCCCGCAACCCGAACCCCGGGCAAGTGGAAGCTAAAGGGTGGATGGATGGATTCTTTGCAATGCAGTAGAATGTTGCATAATCTTCTATACAATGAAAAGTGTCCTTTCAAACATTTTGACTGCATGGTTTTTATATTCAGTTTGACATGCCAATGATCAGGAGATGGTGGAGCCTCATTCTGATGAACAGTGGTCTGGAAAAATATGTATATCAAGCATAGCGCTTTATGCTGAGATGCATCACAGAATTAAGTTCACCTTTGCGATGAAACATGTTTTGTTCATATGTAGAATGGGCAAATACCAGCAGGGAGGCAGAACTTTCCAGGGTTTCCTGGGAACAGGACAGTGAGAAAGTGCTTCGCCGCAAAATTACCCAATGAGGAGCAGAGGCTCATCTTGTATGTTAATAGTTTTGTTGGTCATGATTTTGTATTTGTACTGATGTTTTTCTTTGCATCATGAAATAACATTCTACAAGTTTAGGACGTCGTTGGACGACATGTTTCATCTGTGTGGCTCAAGAGATGGTGTGCTGGAAGCACAAACCAGATGCCTGTGCACCTTGAGGATGATAAGAAAATAGTTTGTACCAGTACTCAGGCTCAGACCTGGACAATCTATGCCCGACATTCCCCTGAAATAAAACAAAATTCATTATAGATGTTCTTTTCCCGGAGGTAAGCTGTTCGTATGTCATTAATATTACAAAATGCACTATGAACCTATGTCTATATATTATCTGTATTTAGGCCATAATATGTGCTGTCGCACATGCACATGGTCTGACAGCAGAAAAGGTGAGGGCGGGATATTTCTGTACACCAACTTACCACAAAAGGTAAAATGTGTTGTGTATGTTACATGCAAGTACACATAGAGAATCACAAAAGATAGAACGTGAAATGATGATGCGTTGTTTTGGAAATACTTGACATAAATACAAAGTCAAACCAGCGGCACCCAAGGATTCTCCAAAGAGCCACAGTACTGAAGGAGTTCAGTCTTTATCTCAGCTCATCGAATAGCATCCGTGTCTCACATCCATACAGCAAGACAGGGAGCACCAGGACTCTAAAGACTTGGACTTTCGTCTTCTTGCAAAGATATCAGGAATGCCACACGCCCCTTTCCAGCGACCTCACCAAATGTCCAGGGTGGCCTTTGAAATGGAATGCCTCCTCCTGGAAACACTGGCAACGTCAACACAACCCTCACCAAATTGCTACAGGTGAGCAGGTTGGCGCCTTGCATCGCAACCTCCGCCACTGGTGTATGAATGCGTGTGTGAGTGGGTGAATGTGAGGCATGAATTTTAAAGCGCTTTGAGTACTCGTAGGAGTAGAAAAGCGCTATATAAATGCAATCCGTTTACCATTCATGACCCCCCCATGCTCTTCCAATCCGTCTGCTGACTTCATAGGAAGAGTCACCAGAGACATGAATGTCG
>JAODKF010000050.1:8581397-8620870 GCA_026779585.1 Mormyrus proboscirostris | reverse complement strand
TGTCTTCTTTGATCGTCTGATTCGCTCAATGATGAGCCAGCTTATTCAAACCTGTGACAGAGCCATCTACTGCTCTGACAGTGATAATGTGGGTTTGGAATGATTCGTAACATTTTTATAATTGTAACGAGTAACGATGCAGCACTTAAAATATCTATCGGAGTAAAAGTATTAAACTCATCGAAAATATGTACTGAAGTAAAAGTGGAAGTAGGAGAAAAAAAACAATACTCCAGTAGAGTACAGATACGGCCTTTTAGTATTTAAGTACAGTAGTGAAGTAGTTCTACTTCGTTACTATACATCTCTGTGCCTGACTCCCAAATGGAAGCAAAGATTGTCTGCAATGCCAGGAGGACAGTATTACCACCAGCCTGGAGAAGTTCACCCTGGATACCACAGGTCCATGCAGCCTTCCTTGCTCCTAGCTGATTCACCACCCATGTAATCTCAATGAGACTCGGTGGTTCACAGCTGATTGGAGGGTCAACTTCGAGAACCGTGGACCTAGAGATGTCCAACATCCTAGCTGGAGGGTCAGCTTTAAACAACTGCTTAAAGTAGCTGGCCCAGCGGGTCACAACTGCAGTGTCATCCGTAAGGACTGTTCCATCACTTGCTATGACTACAAGTCTCAGAGGAAAAGATTCAGGTGTACGTCATGCTTCAATTCCTCTGTAAGCAAGATGTGGGTCATTATGGTGTGTCACCTGATCACAGATTTGTCTAACAAGTTATCTGCCCTCACAGCCATCCTTCTCAGTTCCCGGTATAGACTGGAGTTGCCACTAAGTTGTGTGCTGCGACTCCTCTTGATAATGTCTGGGATGCCCTACGAGATGAAATACCTCCTCCTGGGAACACTGGCAACATCAACACAACCCTCAGCAACCTTCATATTTTTATTACGGAAGGTCTGCCACATCACATTAGAGTCAGCAGGTCGCACTGAAGTCTGCAAGTTCTTCACACAAATTGCATGCAAACTCATCAGAAACAGCTTGATCTTGGAGTCTGGCTAAGTCCAGCCTCGTTCTCCTAGTAGGTGGTAGCCTACTGGATCTAAGCTGAATCTTCAGAGTAGCATCAACAAGTGGTCAGAATTCACAAACTGGGCACTTCTATAGACCTGCAGTTCTGCAGGAGCCTCCAGCATCTGTCCACAAGGATGTGATCGATCTCCTTCGCTGCACCACCAGTATTAGAATACCAAGTCCAACGAATCCACTTTTACCACGGTCTCCAGACCCATGGGGATCAACACAGTCCTCATAGCCAGCCCTGTCAGTGCCAGTGGTTGCATTGAAGTCACCCATGACCAGAGGAGTGTCACCTTGTGGGCACCCTTCAACCACTGAGCGAAATTGCGAGTAAAATGTCTCACTCAACGAGACATCACTCACCGCGGTCAGAACACTGAGACTAACAAACAAGACACCCAGGGAGTGGTGTTAGGTGTCTGATGTCACTCCCCCATCACACAAATATTTATGGCTGCAAAAAGTTCCCGTCAGACATCCCTCCCTGTCCAAGCTGCCTGCATGTCACTGTTATTCATAATGAATGCCACATTTGAAGTGTCACCTACAGAATAACCAATTTCACTGTGATTTTGTGTGCCATGGTGAAAGACAACTTCAGGATAAATTGAAAAGAGGAACACACAGGAATTTTGCCCTCAACTCTCTGCTTCTACACCACTGTTGGATTCCTGCAGATGCACATGGCCTCTGAAAGGCTGCCATGTCCTACATCTGTGCATGCATTGATCGGATTTCTGTTGCACTATGTGCACAACTACATAAAAAGTCCAGCAGGAGGGGATGCCTTGAATGACACTAAAAGTTTTTATGCCATTGCAGACATATCTGGCATCGTAGGTACAACGGATGGAACCCTCTACCCTATTCATATTTGCAGCCCCTTAAATCCCACCTGCACCTGTGGAAAAAGGGTTCTTGGCACTAGGCCTAAATGTGATATGCATCCATCAAGGCGTTTTATACATTTTTGCCAAGTGGCCTGGGAGTATACATGATGCTTATATCTGATCCAGCTTTGGAAGAGGAGACGGTCGGTAGGACCAGGATGGCAGGCAGGAACAGGCAGGGAGGCAGGAGCGTTGACACAAGCAGGACAGGCGAGATGGCAGGGCTAAACGAGGCAGGCAGGACAAGCGGGGAACACAGGAGATAAAGAAATGCTTGGTAAGTGTCAATGACAAGGCAACAATACTTCGCAAGGAAGTTGCATCTGTATTAAGTTACATGCCGATTAAGCAGCCACCGCTGTGTTGCCCCACTCCTGTGGGTGTGACAGTAGCCCCCCCCGACAGCCACCCCCTGGAGGCTGAGAAGGGTGCCACAGGCGACCCCAGGGTCTTGGAGCCGGCTTGAACGGGTACTGTCTGGCCATTTTGCCTTCTGCAGGTACTCGAGGTTCTTGTGATCTGTGAAACCCGCTATGTGTGTCCCCCTTATGTGTGCCTGTGTTTCCCAGTTCCATGCTCATATGTTCATGACAGAATGACTCCTGAAGAAGACTCACCGAGGTAAAGTACCTTAGTTTGGTGACAGCTTGCTACCAGTCTTCCTTGCCCCCTTCGGAGTCACCTCCACCTCCTGCCTCCCGGTTGCCAAGGGTCCCTCCAGCTTCGGCCTCACGGTCGCCTGTGACCCCTGCTGCTCCCAACTTTAGCCTGCAAGGGTTCCCTCTAGCTCCTAGTTCCCCATGCCCTTCACCTCTTTGGTTTGGTGCCCCCTGTGTTTGCTCCCCGTCCCTCCGTTCCTCCTTTGTTCCCTCCTGGTCCCTTCACTCCTCCTTTAGTCGTTGTGCCCCCTGGTGTCGTCCCCTTCCTTAGTCTCTTTGGGTCTTATGTTTCCATCCTTGGTGTTCCTGTTCCTGTCTGCATCTGTTCAGTTGTCCTGTTGTTGTCTTGCTTGTCTCTTGTGCCGTTGTGGTTCTCTTTGGTTCATTGATGTTTTTGCTTTAGTTTCCCCAGGTGCTGTTCTGTCCTGCCCTGCGTTCCATCATGTACCCTGTTTAGTCTCCTCATTCCCTTGAGGCGCGCCCGGTGTGTATGCCTCGGGGGGTTCTTGCCCTGATTGTGTCGATCTTCCTGTGTGCCTTGCCCCCCTCGCTACCTAATGGAATCCCCGTGTACCCAGCTGTTCCTAGTTATGTTAACTACTGTGGTGTATTTAAGTCCATGTTTGTGTGCCTTTAGTTAGTCTGGTCATTGACATTGTGAAGGCTTCGTATGTTACTGAGCGTATTTTCCCTAATTAAACCCCGTGCTCACTCCTGATCCTGTTTCCCCATTCCGTGCTTGTGCGTTCATGACACTAACAACCTAGATGCTGTTCAACCAAATGGCTATTTCAATATTTAAATACTAGAACTTGTGGTCATTAGGAGTGGAAAGTGGAAATTAGCGGGAGAACATTTTAAAACGAATTTGAGGAAGCACTTCTTTACACAGCGTGTAGTTAGAGTATGGAATAGTCTTCCTACTAGTGAAGTGCAAGCTAAAACCCCAAGTTCCTTTAAATCAGAGCTAGATAAGTGTCATGCCCCGATCGTCCACTCCTCTCGTGAACCACGCCCCCTCATCAACCCCGTGTGGAATCCCCATGCTCACCAGCTGTTCCTGCTTGTTATCATTAGTCCATTGTATTCAGTTTGTTTCCCGAGTCCAGTCATTGTATTGTCACAGTGTATTGTCAGTCTGCGTTTTGCCTGCTCCTTGTGTTTGCTGCCACGATTAAAACCCAGTGTTTGCCCTGACTCTTGGCTCCCTTAGCCTTTGTCTGCGCTCCGTGCACCGCAAAGCGTGACAATACGATTTTAACAACTCTGAGATATTAGTTAAGTTCTCCCCAAACGAACTTGATGGGCCGAATGGCTTCCTCTCGCTTGTAAATTTCTTATGTTCTTATGAAGGAACCTTTCGAGGATTGGACTGCATACACGGCTCGATACGAGGGGTGAAATGCCGTGACCGCCAGTCGAGCCATGGATGACAGACATTCCTGGTCAGGGGTGGACATGTATATAGCATACAGGACAGCTGAGCACAGAACTGGAGCTGCCCGTGTTTCATAGTGGAGGCCATACAGGGACCGGATGCAGTTTCCTGTATCACAGAGCGAGTCACACTCTATGCAGCTCTGAAAACCATGACCACCATACTGCAGAGCCTTTCCATCTGTCCTCTCTTTGCTTTTTTAATTAGACTGTCTACTGGTGTGTTAAGCAGTCTCTGAGGGTTCAGCGATGTGGCTGCACCTCAACGCTTAAAGCTGAGCTGACCTGACTGCCCGTGACAGTCTAGCTACTTTAATAGAAACAAAGAGTGATAATCTGCCCGGCCCACTGAGCTGATACCACTGTTTGCCAAGCCTTCTTCTAGATTACCCTACTGCACTCACTCTTTCAGGATTTCTGCTCCCCTAACTGCCACAGCAGAGGTTGCTTTTATACGCTGGACATCGCCAGTGTTCCCATCTTTTGTTTGAAAAGGCTTCTACTCCATATGCACATATATAATTATGCTAGCTGCTCAACCTGCTGTTACAGGTAGATTCACGTCACAAGGCAAAATAAAATACCTTTTAGTAGAAGGAGCATAACCAGCCCCCAGTGTTTAATCCCCAGTGTGTTTCTGGGAGATCTGCTTACTGCAGAGGAGGAAATAGGAAGTGGTTCCCATTAGCAGGGCTGGACTGTGGGCCAGGGAACTGACCAGGGTGCAGATCCAACTGAACACCAGCAGGACCAGATTGAGCAGAACAAGGGTGATAATCATTGTGTACTGGTCTGCAGGGGGCAACAGAGAGTCAGCGTCAACTAACAGGCTTTTAACTTTTTAACTCTGATTCACACCAATTAAATATCTAAAAAAATCCCGGATAAAAGCGTTAACTGTTGTGCGAAGGAATACAGTGTAAACACAGGACTTTTTAACAGATCAGATGGACAACAGATGTATTTTGATGTTTTTATATTTATTTTGTTGGTGTTTAGATGTTCCCACAATCCCTGGCAGCTTTGCGGTAACAGATATCCAGGAACCATTGATGTGGTTTCACACAGGAATGGAGTAAGGAGGACATTCACGTGCAGGGTGGCAGCTGGAATCTGCTTGGTTCTGATTGTCTTCCCGTCTAGTGTGGATGTGCTGCCCTCACATCTCGGCCAGCGAATACTCACAGAGCACCTTCCGTGTAACTTGACATGTCCACGACAAAGGAGTGGATGAAATAGGCACTGACATTTTTACCTATACGGGACGTAGAACCAATTTCAACACAATGACACAAAGCAGTGAGTACCCCTTTTTGGGGGCATTTCCGCCAGTCTTGCTAATACAGAGCTTTCAACGTAATACGATATAATAACAGGCAGTATTATGGGATCTCAGTAGAAGCTGTATTCAGCCTTTGCACTCGTTTTCAAATGAATCATTTTGATCCGCATTGCTGCTGGCTGCCGGTAATTAACAACAGTTAGCAGGAAAAACTCAGGAAAAATTAAAGTCGAGCTCTTCAACAAAATCCTCGGCTGTGTGAAACCCAGGTTTTAACAATCCCGCTGCCTCAAAAAGCGACTAAACTAATTGTCTGTAGGCTTCTCCTGAGTCATCCTCATCTTTGGCATTGTGACTGATGACAAACGTGTTCAAATGCCAATTATTGCGTAACCTTGCAGATGTGTGATGATGGCAGATTTGTCAATTTTGGAAAAGTGAAGTAAAATTGCACATATTCAGTGTTACTTAAAATATATACTTGAAGACCGATCTTTTTTCAGATTCAATGTTATATTCATGGACCACTACATCACCTTTACAACTGCATGCAAGTCATATTTTACAAACGTGTGGGACAAGTCCATTTTTTTCATTAGCGTACATCTTTAATTTAATGTAACGACAGACGGTTTTCTCGTGTGCCATCCCGAAGGTACAATGAGCTGCTTAACCATATTTGGTCATCAGATTCTCACTCAAGGTTCAAGGTTACTTTATTGTCATCATCAGCTTCATATGTATTTCACTGCGGCTGTGGTCAGGCAGATTACCTGCTCATCAGGGAGAGGAGCAGATTTCCTTGTGGGTTCCAGTTTAGTGCATGAAAACGTGCGTAGAAGGTGTCCAGGGTGTCTGGGAGAGTAGCATCGCCGCCACAGGCGGAAGGTGATGGTTTATAGTCCGTAATAGCTTGTATGCCCTTCCACAAATTACGAGTGTCTCTGGTGTTTTGAAAGTGGCTTTGGATATTTTGGGCATATGCAAACTTGGCTTTTTTAATTGCTTTGGACAGACTGGCTCGCGCAGTCCTGAGGCTAACTCCACCATCAAGAAACGCCTTAAGACCAGTGGTGTAGTCTGTGTGATACGCTATGCTGTGGACTGGATATATGTATTCAATTTAATTTTATTTGAATAGCACCACTAGGGGAGCTCTCACACTGAGATCCCATTCACAGGAGCCTATCCATTCCTACAGTATGTGCCAGCAAAGCCCAACCCAGTTGGCATGAAGAACTTTGTGCTTGCTTCAACAGATGGCGTTGTTCTGGACTTTGAGGTCTATCAAGGTGCAATCGCACCGCCAGGACAGCCATGAACGTGGTACACCAAGAAAGCATGTGATGCCGTTCCATGAGTTTCGCATGACAGGTCGGTCAAGCATACTTGACGAAGTGCGACACTGATGTCCAACGTGTACAAGAAGAGGATGCACACCCTTCACATGAAGGCCACAAACGTCAGGTCACTCCACTGCCCCCCGTCTCAGTCCGCACAACCTGTGCCACACATCTTCCAGAGATGGCCAATATAAAAACCCAAATCGTTGCAGAGAAAAAGGCTGCTCTGAGAAATCTTGTGTGCGGTGTTTGACATGCAATGTGTTCCTCTGCTTGCAAACTGAACGCAACTGCTTTGCAGCATTTCACACAGGCAAACAGATGTGGCAAACTATTCCTACAAACAAAAACTTCCACGTGGTAGAATCCATGTTTTGAATTAATCAATTCTTATTAATTCTTAATAGTCTTAAGAATCTACATAGGAGAGAATCCATGTCAGTGTTAGGAATGTGGAAAAATGTTTTACACTGTTTGCAAATTGTTTGGAAATGATTTTGCTCAGTTTAGGCATTGCAAAAAACAGATTTACACATTATTACACAATGGTTATTTAATTCTGTTTTATAGTAAGCTAATGTCCTCGTATAAGGACATCATTTGTTAAAAAAATACTAATTGTTCAAAAACAATTAGTATTAGAACAACTTCTGTCTCCCATGGTCATGGCCACTCCAGAGCAACATAAGGTGTGGTTCTCCTACCATCAGGCCCTGGGCCATGCCCGAGGGCAACGGATGGTACCGGCCCTCAGGGGTCGGGTCTTCTGGAAGGGTGTGGGGGGGGGGACTGGAAAGATGAGTATCAGCAGTGTGTGTTGAGGCATGCTGGGCAAGAAGAGAAGGCCCCCTCCCCATTCTGTGGTGAGTCATTACCTATTTGAAATCCTGGCAATGGACTATCAGTCGTTGGGGTGAGTGAATGACTCCTACTGTATCCTTTATTTTGGTGATTACTGACCTGTTTTCTATGTATGCTGTAGCCGTCCCAACAAGGGACCGGTCTGCTCAGACTATGGAGAAGACCCTTTGGAAGAATGCGATCCAGGTGTTTGGGTGTCCCAAACATATACTGTCTGATCAGGGTGGTGCTTTTGAATCGGAAGTGATGTGGGAGCTTTGTCAGCTGTATGGATGCACCAAAAGCTGCACTACTCTATATCATCCGCAGGGTAATGGGCCATGCTAATAGTTCAACAAAATCCTCCTTGGTCTGTTAAAGACCTTGGACCAGGAGGGGCAAGTATGGTGGGCTGAGAGGCTGCCGTATTTGTTACCGGCTTATAATAACATCCTCCACAGCTCCACTGGTCTGGCCCCCTTCTTTGTCCTTTTTGGGAGACATGTTAGATTGCCGATTGACGTTGCCCTCGGGGTTTCCTCGCCTGAACCCCAGGGCCCCAGGGATGAGTGGGTGAAGCACCATCAGAGACAGTTGTTGACCACCTATAAGCAGGTTCTTGGATGCAGCCAGTGTCACCAAGAATGGGATCAGCGGCATGACAATTGGCGAGCCAAGGCTTGCCCTTTTTTGCCTGGGGAGAGAGTGTTGTGCAGGAGAGTGTCTACGTCCTGTTTTCAAGCACCACTGTTAAGGGAAGTCCCTGTTGCATTGCAAATTCCATATAAAATCTCTGTGTGTGCAGCATGTAGTTGAGACATTTTAACCTTGCATTTCTGAAAACCGGGATTCCTGGGGGGGGGGGGGGGTTGGTGACATAGTGTGATGTCATCATTGTAGTGGTGGAGAATTCCCGGTACCCTGATACCTGCAGGTTCTCGCCAGTGACTGGACATTAGGTTGTATTATTTGAGGTGGCGCTAGGGGTGGATCAGGTTCTTCGTTTTTATGTGCTGGTTGGAGGTTTCATTAATTAATACTTGACGGCTAGGGGAGGGGGAAGTTCTCCGTTAAGGGGTGTGTGAGAGTGTGAGGCTGCAATAAGACAATTAAACATGCCAGACAAGCACACTTCTCAAAACTGATAACCGACCACCAGAACAATCCTGAAATCCTCTTCTTGACCACTGGCCGGTCAATCTTGTTCTTACAGTAGCAGTACGTCTAGCACCAAAGATTTTACAGTCTACTTCAGAAGTAAAAGAAACACTATTAGGCCCGAGTCTAAGACCATGGCAGCATAAGAACTTTAAGATCCCAGAACCTTTGTCGTTGCGTGAGGAAACATTGAATGAATTTGTCAGCTGAAATCAGCAACCTGCTCTTCAGATTCTATTCCCACATCAGTTTTAAGACATTTTATGGCTCTTTTACTGAAGATTTAATTATTCTCTTCAGACTCTTAAGTCTTCCTTAATGCCTAAAAATAATCTAAAAAAAGAGAGCTATAAAGCAAAAAATTAAGAATGATAAAATCTGCTAAACAGGAAGGCTTTAAGTCCTTTTTTAAAACTGTCAGTAGATTGGGCTGCCCTCAGAGTGTCCGGAAGGGCATTCCATAGGTGAACTGCAGCAGCATAGACGGCCCCATCGCCCATCGTGCCGAGTTTAGTTCTGGGGGGATGGAAGCGATTTAATTGTGAAGAGCAGAGGGGTCGTGTTGTGGTTTGAGTTGTTATCAGTTATCAGTAAATAAAGAGGAGCGTTTCCATAAATGCACTGGTGGGTGAGGAGAGAGATCTTGTAGTCAATCCTGGCAGAAACAGGAAGCCAGTTAAGTGACTGAAGGACAGGTAATGAAAGGGGAACTAGAAATTTGAGATGTACAGGTCAGGATGCTGTTGAAGTTTAATAAAAGAGAAGCGATTTGGAGACAAAACGCAATTCACTGTGTCCATCTACTCCAGTTATTTCTGCATAATGTTACTTCCTTCATAACTTTTGGTAAAAACTGGTTAAAAGTTGGTAATATGTACAGTAAATGACCACAGATGGCAGGAATACCGACAAAAGGGACACTTATTTAAGTTTATGTTGACACCATGTCGCGGCAGGAAAAAGTAAGTAGCTGGGATGATTATAAGTACACTTTATTGCTGGCTCCTGCACACTAGAGGTAATATAACAGCACAATGTTAGCACAAGCTAATTAAGCTGACGTTTATTCTATACGCCTTAAAATAGTGATCTTTATATCGGTTATACTGTTAAGAGATGTTATGTGCGGGACGTGGAAATAATGGTGGATGATATGAGAAGTGGTTTATTGTAGTTAATAATTATTATATATAATTATTAAAACATACTCATCAGGTTAACCATGCTTATACATTCGGGTATGATGCATTTATTGCAGGCCCGAGCTTAAAATCTGCATAAATGTCGGTTATATGGCAATGGATGTGTCTGAAAATTGCGGCAAAAGAAAAGTATTTTTGATTTCCTCGACTGACCTGTATTTTGTATAAGTCCTGTAAAGGGTCGAGGAATGCATTTGGGGAAACTTGTAAAAGCTGGTTACTTATGGACTGATTGCATTGAAAAGGCCAGTCAGTGCTAAATTAGATCATTCATGTGTGGAAAGGGGAACTAAGAACTTGAGATGTACAGGTCAGGATGCTGTTGAAGTTTAATGAAAGGAAAGCGGTTTGGAGGCCCAACGCTTCGTGTCCGTCTGCTCCAGTTATTTCTGCTTAATGCAGGTCATTTTATTTATTTGTTGCTGTGGTACCTGGGACCCGCAACACGTAGAGAACTTCATGGATTGGGTCTCCATTGCTGAGCAGCTGCATCCAAGCCTTACATCACCAAGCGCGAGGCAAAGCGTCAGATGGTGTAAAGCACGCCGCCACTGGACTCTAGAGCAATGGAGGTGTGTTCTCTGGAGTGGCGAGTCACGCGATCTGATGGATGAGTCTGGGCTTGCCAGTTGCCAGGGGAACGGTACTTATAACGACTCCCAAAGTTCTTCATTTGGTGATTAACATACGCCCGACTGATGTTGGCGATTATTGTTATAGGGGTGGCCATAGCGTTTCTTCAGTGCATCCCAAGCCTGGGTGTGTGCTTCCCCGTCACTTCTATAAAACGTTCCTTCCACGGTCCACCGCAGAAAGTGCTTCTCCGCCAATATATTTTCTCAGATAGAACAGCCTATGTGCTGAGTTCGTACAGCTTGTTTCGATTAAAGCCTTGAAGCAGGTGCTCTACTCGATGAATTTGAGTGAGTCCCCTGTAAATAAATGGCTCTGGTGCTGGAGGTCTACTGGTGGCCAGGGACTCCTTCAATGCCTGAACCAATGAGACTTCGTCCTCTTTAGGTTGTGGTTTATTTTCAGTGCAAATAGGGATAAAGGTACTCTGGGGAGCTTGGGCATATGAAGTGATGGCACCGTGTTGTGGCAGCTGATTTGGAGGTAAAGAGATTGTTTCTCTGCTATTTCCTTTTCCACCAATCAGCTTTGATTCTTCTTCAGCATATACCTTGTACTCAGCTTCCATGGCTTCAAGCTCCTTTTGATCTTCCAGCATTTTTAACCTTTCTTGCTGAGCCAGCACCCCCTTCCTCTGGGCAGAGATATCTGTTTCCCTAATTATTTCAGCACATCTTATGGCCAAACAAGCTGCAACATCTGCCCTTTTAACTGACACATAACTTCCATGCTGACTATCTTGTCCAGCTCTCGATACTGTTGATCCACTGATCGCCCTGGCATTATCTCTCTGGAGTACACTTTGGAGCAATTCCTTCTCCGCCGCTGCATCAAAGTCTTTGTTACCCACTACCTCTGCATGACGCCTTTTCAAGAGTGCAAGAATTTCAGTCGTGACTGAAGTACAGCTATCCATTTTTCGTCTTACGTCTTGAGATGGTGTGGTCAATGCACGCAGACTCTCATATTCTTGCCTTGGTTTTGATTCATATTTCTCCAGAGCTGTGATCATTTCACTTAGCTCAGTTTTATGGCATTCTTACTAAAGTTTAGATCTGACAAACTGAGCTTCTGCTTTAAAGTTTACACATGTGAACATAAACTTTCTTTCCCTTTTTGCTATTTCATCCCATCTAAACTCAATCATTTTTTCTGTTGGGTGTTTTACTCTTTCTGATCGTCTTACCTCTTGACCACCTTGAAATGCTAATTCAAAGAGCACTACCTTATGCGTCTCAATATCTGCACAAATCTCAGCTACGCGTTCTTCAATTTTTTTGTCTTTCAGTATTTCCGAATTCAGTTTCTAATCTATTCTCTGATTGTACCTTTTCATCTTGCAGCATGAGGATTACTTTTTCTAATAAATCAATATTTGATGTACTCTGTTCCGTCCTTTAACTATGTTAAAACATCACAATTAACATATCCTTGAAATTCAAATACAGATCCAGCATTACCACACACTGAAGATTAGACAATACAAAACCATACAAATTAAAAACTTAATTGTCCCCTTTATATCAGAAAATATCAATCTTGCTAATCTCTTGTGGCCCGACTGCAGCACCGAATCCCCACCGCAATTTCTCTGCGCTGGCCTGTGGATTGCGATCCGCAAAGTCACGTCAGGTAACTTCCGATAAATGTAGACAGACTTCGGCGGGGTACATGGTTATGGAGTCTCGTTGTGATGCTGTAATCTGGCGGTCAAACTTCGTATTTCCATCAGTGGCAACGTTTTTCACTATAACAGCTCCCAAAGTTCTTCATTTGGTGCAGAAAACATACGCCCGACTGTTGTTGAAGATTATTCCGCTTATTCTTCCAAACACCGTGAAAAACTATAAAGTAAACATCTTATTAAATTCCTGCAATGCACTTAATCGTTACAAACATCCTCAAAAAGATACACAAGGTTGCCGCTAAACAGCAGCTCATATTCACAATTCCAAACTCTTTAACAAAGAAAACAAGTAAATACAATAAATAGACATTACTGTGTGCCCCTTCTGACCAAATATTTAGGAGTTATTACAGGTTCTGCAGTCACAGATTTATCTTCTCCACGAGTCGTCTCCATGAATCTCCCAGAGTGCATTCACCCCTGCCTAATTTAGTTACATGAGTATTTAAATTTAACATGAATCAATTAAATGGTCAGCAGAGGGCATTATCACAGATTTAACCAGTATATATTTTGTATTAAATAAAACAAATAACAAACAAAATATTTATAAAATAACCATCTTAGCGACAGTTACAGTACTTGCCTGACTGTATTGTGCCAAGTGTAAAGTTTGGTGGAGGGGAGATTATGGTGTGGGGCTGTTTTTAAGGTGCTGGGCTTGGATCCTTAGTTCCAGTGAAAGGAACTCTTAATGCTGCAGCATTTGAAGCCATTTTGGACAATTTCATGCTCCCAACTTTGTGGGAACAGTTTGGGGATGGTCCCTTCCTGTTCCAACATGACTGCGCACCAGTGCACAAAGCAAGGACATGGATGACTGAGTCTGGTGTGGAGGATCTTGATTGGCCTGCACAGAGCCCTGACCTCAATCCTATAGAATCATTTGCGATGAGTTAGAATGGAGACTGTGAGCCAGGCCTTCTCGTCCAACATCAGTGCCTGACCTCACAAATGCTCTCCTGGTAGAATGGTCAAAAATTCCAATAAACACACTCCTAAACCTTGTGGACAGCCTTCCCAGAAGAGTTGAAGCTCCACATTAAAGCCTATGTATTAAGAATGGGATGTCATTAAAGTTCATGTGTGTGTAAAGGCAGGTGTCCCAATACTTTTTTAGTGTATGTGAACTTTATTACTCATTTGTCTACTTATTTATATATTTGTCAATTTTATTACTTGGTATGTCCTCTTATTTTATTTCGTGTATTTTATTTTAGACATTCAATCAAATTTCTTTTAATTCCTTACTTATTTCTTTTTATCCCAGAACACCTAATCTCTTTAATGTCTGTTATTTTATTAATATTTATTATTCTATCCATAATGCTCTATCTCTCTTTTTGTCCTCTTTTTACATCCTTATCATTATACTTTTATTTTGTACTTTCTCTCCTGCTTTTTTATCTATCATAACTTTATCCTTTCCTTTTTATTAACTCACCATTCGTAATTTTACTCTGTATTTTTTAACCTGCCTGTGGTGTTTCCTCATGCAAATTTACGTGTTGTCAGTCCCTGTTTTTGTTGTTGTGTCTATTCTTTTATTATTTGCTTATTTATCTATATATTTGTTTATTTACTAATTTATTTATAATTGCCTTTCATGTCTTTTGTCCCTTTATTTTACATAGTGTGGGTGAGGCTGGCAGGGGTAGGTTGATATTGTTTTTTTATTATGCAGAGCACTTTGTGTTGCATTGTGTTGGTAAGAAAAGTGCTGTATAAATAAAGTCTGAGCGATTGATTTATTGACTGAGAGATGTCACAGCCAGATGGGCGAGCAGACCAGAAAGACGTCTCCTGTAGTAGAGGTGTCGCAGGCAGCGGGGTACGCAGAATGTCTATTTTTGGGTGTCCAGGCAGCACACCTCAGGAGGGGTGGGGGAAATAAAAAAATGTATTAGCCAAAATAGAGGAGACTGGAGGCAGCACAAAGACTTAGGTGAATGCAATATGTGAGCTTTGGCAGATATGGCTATGGCAGCATAAGTAGGAGGGAGGCAGGTGGGAACGCAGGCATGGGGAGTCCCTGAAATGTCAGCACTCCAAGTAACAGTATTTTTGTATTTTTCTATGTTTAATATAAGGAATTATCTTCCTTTCAACACTGAATGTCTTGTAGATAGTCTTCTAACGCAATGAACTGGGATGCATCATCTGGTTTAACAGAAAAATATAACCTGTATCATCAGCAAAACAATGGAACCATGCACCATGATTTTTTAATAATGTTACTAAGTGATTACAAATATAAGGTGAACAGTAGTGGGCCCAGCACTGATCCCAGTGGGACACCATATTTCACTTTAGTAGGTTTGGAAGATTCATTGTTCACAAGGACAAACTGATAACGATCAGTTAAATTAGAGCAAAGCCCAGAGAGAGCTGTCCCCTTAATGCCAACCACAAATTCTATCCAGTCCAAGAGTATATTATGGTCCACAGTATCGAATGCTGCAGTTAGATCTAGCAACACCAACAAAGACATACAGTCACAGTCGGAAGCCACAAGCAAATCATTCATTACTTTGAATATAGCTGTTTATTTTGTGCTATGGTTTGGTCTAAAACCAAATTTAACAGGGTAGTGCTAATCAGTGGTGCAATCTCCTTAAGTAGTTTTGTAGGAATTGGGTCTACAAAGCTACTAGATGATTTGCAGGAGGAAATTAAATTCAAAAGTTCTGATTGTTTTACAGGACAAAAAGATTCAAAGGTGTCATTATCAATATGAATAGGAGCAGCAGAAGTTTGGTAGCTGTATGAAGCTCTGTATGGTCTCTCTAATTTTAGTTATTGTATCATTTTAAAATGTAATAATGTCATCACTCCTAAGAGATTTTGGGACTCTTTAATACTGAATTTTGTGTTAACGTAGACAAAGATTCGTCTGGAAAAATACACAGACCTAGCAGTCACTGGTGCGTCGCTTTCCTGGCATATCTGAACACTTCTAGTTTAGTACCATTTGCACTCTAGCTTGCATGAACTGCATGTTGTCTGCATAGCGATGATACAGAAAATTGTATTTTTCGAAGACAGAGCAAAGAGAGAGCATGCATAGTGAGAATAAAGGAGTCCCTAAAATTGAATCTTGGGGAATTCCACATTTAATGGGGATGGAGGATGAGGAGCAGTTACCAATTCTTACTGAGAAGCTTCTTTCTCTCAGGTAGAAGGTAAACCATTTAACACTGGGCCCTGAAGTGGCTCAATTTATGCCACTAAGCATTATAAAAGATTCACATGGTCAGTTGTGTTAAAAACTGTGCTAAGATCAATCAGGACTAAAATTGCACAAGGGCCAGAATTGGTAGTGAGAAGAATGTCGTTCAAAAGTGATGACCCAGTGTGGACGAGCGGTGAAGCAGGCGAGACAGCCATAGGTACGTATGAAACGGAGTTTAATTTTGGCGAAACGGCACAAGGGGAGCACACGGCAAAACACATCAATGACAGACCTCGGGAAACAGACTTGAACGCGGACTAATATACACAAGACAAGCAGAGAATAACAGGCAACTGGTGTTCACAATCAGGAATTAACACGAGGTAACGAGGGGGGCGTGGCACACAGGAGGATCGGACGAGCAGGTCATGACACACAGTGTGTGACACCTATATGGTGTTTCTGTTACAAAGGTATTTTATTTTAATTTACGGCCAACTAGGAGTCTTTATAATCCCATAGCGAGAAATCACATAAATGCTTGTATTTCTGGACTATGTCAGTCAACCTTTCTTTATATCCACTAACTAGGTTTGTTTTCAATATGATTAGAAAGGCTAAAAAAGGTGTTTGTATACAGTCTTTGGTCTGATCTCCTTTCTGAATTTCTGCTAATTTTCCCCCTGGCCAATGAACGATTGAGGTGCGTTTGCATCACTGATCAGTGCTGTTTCAGTCTTCAAGTAGCCCACGCCATCGGTCACCACAGCCACTGACGTAGCACGTTCCCGTACACACTAAGCGTGACCCAGGCTTAAAGTGCCAATTCATGGAGGGGGTTCCATTTTATCATGGGCGTATATTTTCCTTTCTCCTGTTTTTTCCTTTATGGAAAAGGTTATACAAAATCCCCAGGTCAGCACTGGTGCGAAGCAGGGGACACTGTGGATGGGATCGTGGTCCATTTCTGAGCACATTCACACTCACTAAGGATATTTCAGAGACTCTCAGCTCTTTGAAGAGCCCTGAGGAGATGGGAGAAACCATTCAAAACTGGAGAGAAACGCCGCAGCCACCACATCATCCTGTAAATGGCACAGTTGCTTGTATATTACAGCAGGCATAAATGATCAATAATACATATCATAGTGGGCATGTGTGCACTTACCCTGAACACTGCTGATGGTAGCCAACTGCCAGTTCTGCTTGGTGGACAAGTACTTTCTGTTGCTGGTTTTCAGTGCCACCCTGAGACCCAGCTACTCGACCCACAAGCAATTTAGAACATTTTGTCCGTCATCTCTGCAGCTGCTGTAAGGGCCCCAGGCTGAATATCCCCTGTCTGATGAAGGGCTGTTTATAAAAACCTGCCTCCATCATTCTCAGAAACCTACCTACATCAGCAATGCCTTTTGAGCCCAATAGCTGAGTGTAAGATGCCCGCCTGCCTGACCAGCCCTAGAGCTGATGGCGGACATAATGTCCATAATGTATTAAAGGTATTAATGTATTAAACGTATATTACAGGTGTTCACATTCACAATCTACTTCATAGGCTTTGGGACATCAGTGGAAAACATGAGCTCAATCCTGCTTATTACTAGTGATGGGAAGTTCGGATCATTTTACCGACTCGGACCTTTGAGTCTCGTTCAGCAAAATGAACGAATCTTTTTTCGAGTCATTTCGTTCATTTTAGCAAAATATAATTAAAATGTTACCTGTTACCTCCCTAACACATCTACTGCTTACACAAATGTTGATCACACTACAAACAAGACAAAACTATAATGCTATAAGAAACAGAAAATATTAATTCATTGTTTACCTGGGTCTTTAGTCTATGATTCGCTCACCTCGCCTCTTATCTGACAAGTTTTCGGGTTTGAGTCGTTCGTCACGTGACAGCCCAATTAGCTAACCAAGGCAGTCTGAGCCGGAAAAAGAATCGATTAGTTCATCTCTCGAGTCTTTGGGTTTGAGTCGTTCGTTCATCACCTGACAGCCCCATAAGCTTAACCAATGCAGTCTGAGTTGGAAAGAGAATTGATTAGTTCATTCCTCGAGTCTTTCCAGTCGTTCATTCTTATGTTATGTGACGTGACAGCACTGGATACAGAAATTAGTTACTAATTTACAACATCCCTTACAAACCACTTCAAATCACTCCCACCAGACGACTCGTTCTTCCCGAGTCACATTAAAGATTCATTGAAAATGAACGAATCGTTCAAGAATGACCCATCACTACTTATTACAATTATATCACAGTCAACAAACAATTAGATAGATGTGGAGATCTGGACTTTTTCTGACTTTCAGCACTATATTAAATCAGGCCTGTAGATCGATCTTAAGCTTTCCACAGAATAAAAACAATTATTTTGCTCATCTGCACCTTGAGAAGATTCTACCTTTACTTTAGTAAAATTCTGGGGTATCTACGTTTACTTAAGTAAAAATTGAGTACTTTTTCTATTACTGGATTAGACTGCATAGTAAACCAGGAATCCATTATGCTTGCTTAATGTGCAACAGTCTTAGGGAGTTGAATAGTTTTAACAATTCTCTTTATATGGAAAATAAGTGTATATTTGCCCAGGAAAAACACAATTTGACATTAGAACACATGCAAACAGTAACACATTAAAATCCAAGCAGAACTTCTTCTGTTCTCCAAAAGGTTACTGATATATTGTTGAATGGCTCAATGCACACTGCTTCTGTTCCCAATCCTCTCCCCACCACAGCCATTTGTTAAATTTCACCACCAGCTCACTTAATTGCATAGTGCTGTATGTGAGACCTGACTGTGGAGACTATAAATAACACATATGAGTGGCATTTCATGTCTGACTGGACACTAAAAAATGGTGACTAAGAGAGGAGGAAAACAACTCTTGCCGGAATCTTTGTTTATCTTTTGGTTGGATGACAGATTTCGGGAACGCAGAGCTTGTCTAGGAATCACTCTGTCCAAAAGCAGCTTCCCAGGTTCCCTTCCCAAGAAACGAGGCACAAAAGCACTGTGGGAGCACCAGCCATGAGCTGGAGACAAGCAAGCATCATCCAAAAGGAGAGCAATGACAGGCAATCATTGACTAGATGCTCCATAGTGGACTTTAAGATGATGGTTACCTTGTTGGATGGAGACATATTTGTTGTTGCTGGCCAGGAAGACCACCTGTGGATAATTCTGCTGTGGGTGAAAGACTTCATGCTTTCCAGGTTTGGCACCGCGCCCAGAGTGTGAGGTCCCCAGGGGGTCCGTGGGTGAGTGGTACCTCCCTTCACAGTCCTTACAAGCTAATTTCCAGGATCAAAGTTCTGTCCCAGGACTGCTGTCTCTTATTAGCCTGCCATTGTGGTTCAGAAATCAGTTGTTGCAGGTTTTAAGGCAATACACCCTGCCCAAGGGATGTCGCTGTCAACAGTGTCAACCTCATCCTCAGGCACCCACTGGTGCTTGCGACTGATGCTCAGGAGGTTGGCCTCTGGGTTGAGGGCCAGGTGCACGGACCACAGCTCCGACTCGCCGACGGACTGGGCACAGCAGGACAGGCAGTCTGCAGCGCTGCAGAGGTAGTGCTGGAGGGGCTCGGACAGCAGGGTGCAGTGGTCACCGGGTCGCGCGCCGTTGCAGGCATCTCCGCCGATGTTCAAGCGAGCTCAGAAGTGGGGTGCGGGAAGCATCAGCCGAAGGATGATTAAAAGGATCCTAGTGGGTGTCCTTCACCCCCCAGCAAACATCTTACTCCTCTGTCTTCCCACTCTCTCGTGTTTTGCCGCTGCTGTCCATATTCATGCGGTTCTTTCCCGTAGACGTGTAACATCAGGTGTCTCCTCTCCGTGTTGGAAGCTGCTCTGCTTGTGCACCGCATGCTGCAGGACTGTCTGCCGCTTTTCCCATTTTGCTTTTCTTTATTTGGACAAGGACTTTTAATTTCTGAGTTTACCGTGTGAGAGCTATACAGTGATGACTGAGTAAGATGTTTCTAATGTAAACTTTTTTCTTTTTTTAAGTTAAGGTGAGGAAACACAAGAAATTGACAGTAAGTCATTAATTTGAAAAGTAAGAGAAAAAAAGCAAGGAAGAAGAAGGAGAAAAGAAAGAAAGAAAGAAAGCAACTAAAAAAACTGCAATGACAGAAGCATTAGGTATTATTATGCAGTAAATATGTGAGAATTGTGAGGGTACATACTCTGCTTTTCCCTGAAGGATGGGCATGTTTTGTGTGCGTGTGTGTGTGTGTGTGTGTGTGTGTGTGTGTGTGTGTGCACGTGTCCCTTTGTGTGTTGGGGAGAGTGTACTAAGATGAAAGTGATGAGAAGGGGAAGCAAAGGGGAGATTGATGAAGGGAATGTTATTTGGTCAGGATATCCAACCAAAGCCAGGTGAAACCAAAGCCAGGCTCACCACACACCGAGAGCAGGCCAGAGCGAAGGGCATGGCAACCACCAGGATAACGCCCCGCCCATGACACCCCCACCCCAGGTAAATCATGCCCTGCATGTCATGCCACCCGTATTGAAGGATGGGTATTTTTTTGTGTCTGTATAAATGGGTGACAGAAGGCTATTCTGGTCTGATGCATTAATTAACAGAATCAGAGCATGCAAGCTCATGCAAGATCAGGGGATAAGTAAAGTTTACCTGAGGCTTGACTACGTTTTGAAGGAAGATTGGCATCGGGCCTAAAATACTGAGGACTACAGCCCCATGCGATGGGACAAAGCGATGCCCATGGTCAGTCAGTCAGCACCTGACAGCATCAAGAACCTCTCCTCAGGAATGATCCAGGTCTACCGGCTGCGATGAACAATGGCTAAAGGCTGACTTCAAGTTGGGTGTGGCCTTCTCAGACTGCAGTGACCCTGTTTAATCACGCTGACACTCTACTTCATCAGCCCCAAGTCTCGCGCCCCCAGGCCGACACAGGGGCCTGTCCCCTAATTCTCCGAGTAATCAGTTACCTGCTTGGGATGGTTTCAGCATATTGGGACATTATATCCACTCTTCCACTGAAAACCTTTCACATCGTGCAAATTTATGGAGGCCTAGGTAAACTCTTAACCACTGAACCCACACAGCTGGAGTTATAAACTTCCCAAAACTCCTATCGGCTTATGGACCTGAGAAGCCAGTAGAAATGTTTCCTCTGGCACATGTTGCGGAGTGTGGGCTGGGAGATGGGAGATGACACATAATACACGTTAATGTGCCATACAGGCATTACTAACATGGCTACCCCCTCCTTCTCAGCAGTCAGGAACTCTACCTGGGTGTATAGGGGATCACATTGGGTCAGGTCTTTGAGGCGAACGAAGGCCTCAGGGCAGAGGAAAGAGACATCCCTGTCAGCAAGAGCCGTTTTTCATGTCGCCTTAGGGAAAAGCCCAGGCATAAATTCTAAATGAATTCAAGGCCATTTCAGAAAATTCACCGGAATGATTCATGGAAATTTTTCTGGCACCACAGGATACTCCACAGGCCACGATCTGCTTGAAATATGACTGGAGTTACGGCCCCCGCCCTTTCGAAGAGCCACATGTCTTCATTTATAATGGGCTTTCATAAAATCAAAGAGAGGAACGGACATTTAAAACATACAACTCATACACACCATGTCAGCAGCTTTAAAATGTGAAGTCAGCAGTGTATTAAAACGGCGGCCCATCCTGCCTGTCTGCATGGGAAGGTAGAATTACGCAAAATCATAGGGCGTAGAGGTGCACTGCATCTTGGCCTCCCCTAGTGAAGCAACCACTGCATAAACAGGCCAGTTTTCTGCTTTGCCCAAGAGCAAGGAGACATATCATGGTCATTTAATACGCCCCACACTCAAAGCTAGCACAATGTCTCCCCCTCGTGGCAGGTCCTCTCAGCCGCAATGTCCACCGACTGACCTACATTTCGCTCCAGTGTTTCATCAATTACCGCGGGTCCTTCAGGCAAAAACGCTGAGAACCTACAATTGTCTGATATTTCCCGAAATAGCCGCATTGACCTTGAGAAACTGCAGAAAACGTGCCCCGTAATTTTTTAGCGGAGAGCGGAGAAGAAGGGATTTATAAATCACAAGCCTAATGCATGTAAATCTAATCAGGTATGAAGGGTAGGTGATAATAAACACAGACAGGAGACTCCACACATACACATATTTTAACAGGGAGTTTGGCAAACTGTGACAGAGTGCGCTGGTCTTGATTTACCTCACTATGCAGTGTTGATTATCATTTCTCCAATACTTTAAATGCTTTCATATTAACAAAAAAAAATGTGTTCTGACAAAAGACAGCTGTGAGTAATGGCCTTTCTATATCGCCGTCTAGTGTTCAATACACTTAGAGTGCACAGAAGTATGAGCATGGGACAAAAAAATAACTATAATCAATTCCAAGCAAAGGTTTTACCATTTAAAAGCAATTCATTATATACACACCCAGTAATATGGAGTGGTATTCTGGAAGGCGAGGTCACACCAGTTAAGGCCAAGCATGCACAAGTTAACTGCTAAATTAAACATGGAAAATGTCAGGCAAACAAAACGCATTTGATTTAGGACACCAATCATTACAACACTGGCTTTTTAAGTGTTAGCTAATTGATTTTAATGCCCAGGAACCACAGACTCACCAGCTTATTGAGGTTTTCATATCCCCAACTTTTCTCCAAGCCAGGGGACTCCAAAGAGCAGTTTGAGGTGGGTAGAAGGTGGTTTTAGGGGAACCCTAACCCTGAAGTTACAAATATAAATAAAAGTGACCCTCTGTGATCCTGCTCTCTGCCCAGCCTCCTATCAGGCTGTCCTCAACCCGAGAGACAGCAAATCACGAAGAATGGCGCATCGAGCAAATGCCCCGTTTTGCACGGTCACTTTTCACTCAGCCGATATTCTCAAGGATGCTTTACTGCTTCATGCGGCTGAATCCCGAGGGACAGCAGTGCAGATATGCAGGATGGATTCCTAACCCTGAAACCCATCCAGATCTACACTGCGGCCAAGAGAAATCCTGCCAGGAGGATTTTTCAGAACGTAAGGCACTAGTAACACTCTGCTGCACAAACGCCATGTGCTGCTGATGCAGGGGCGCATTCAGAGTGACTCGGTTCACAGTGTTGGCCGCTGTTTATCTGACCTGCCTTAGAACTGCCAGCCCTCATCTGTTCGCAGTCAGCTACTTGCAGTCAGTTTCTCACAGTCAGCTACTCACAATCCATCACTCACAGTCAGTTACTTGCAGCCAGCAACTCACAGTCAGCTACTCATGGTCAGCATCTCTCAGTCAGTTACTTGCAGTCAGCTATTCATAGTCAAATATTCCCAGTCAGTTACTCCCAGTCATATACTCCCACTTACTCACAGTCACTTACTTACAGCCTGTTACTCAGTCAGCTACACAAAGTCAGTGACTAGCAATCGATAATTCGCAGCCAGCCAATCACAGTCAAGTCACAGTCAATTACTTGCAGTCAGGTACTTGCAGTCAGATGTTTCCTCAAGTCCGACTTATTCTACTCCACTGAAAGGTTTGTTGAAGAGCCCCCAGCTTTGAGTCACTAGGGCAGACTGAACACATGTTTACTGACCATACCAGGCTGAAGTGATGATCCTGTGCTCCTATCTGTATGGGTCATAGCAGCATTGCATGTAACTCGAGTAGTTTACCTACCTACTGTAAATTTCTTAAAATACCAATGGTATTCAAATTACCTGTCAATCTACATTCAAGGCTGAACCACAATACTTTAGATCTACTCAGAGTATATTCTAGCATACAGAGAATTGATACACATAGTAATAAGGAATGCAGTAACAGAACGTTTTAATCTTTTTTACATTTTTTTTTTGCTCTTTTTCCCTCATGGAAACAGCATCTCTGTTTCCTGTGTCTTCCAGGTCCGTATCATCTCTCACAAGGAAAAACTATGCGGTTCTGTTTTATCGATAAATCCCAAGACATTTTCGCAACTACCATGGTGTACATTGTACAAGAATGAAAAAAAACTATGAAATGATAATTCACACATGTTCACTTTCATAAACAAAAACAAATAACTAACAAAAACACAACCTAAAATTACAAAGTGAGATTAAGTGAGATTAAACTGTAAAGGGAGTCTGCAACAAATAAAATATGTATAATATCAACAAAAAAAAAAAAAAGCAGGTGAATTTATCAATCCATCTTACACAAAATAACTCAAAGAAAAAATGCTTTTTATTATTATAAAGTATAAATTATAGAGGTGTAAATTATAGAAATTGAAATAAAACTTGACATCTAGAGTGTTGCATGTGCTTCCTGGGACTGACCCCAGGCTCAATATGACACTGTACTGCAGAATCTGACAGAGAGATAAAGATGGATGGAAGGACGGCCGGATGGATAAATGCTGAGCACTTTTCATTTCGTACTGAATGCTCTAGGTCCCACAGGACAAATGCTCAATAAAATGGCGATACACAATTGCACTGGTGTATCTCGTGTTTCTTTACTAAAAATATCTCTATAAAGATTTTAATGTAGAACCAAACATAAATTTATTTAGGGTAATCTATAAATTGCACTCTGCATGGCTATGTGAATGTAGGACAACAGGGCATCTGACCAATCACAAAGCGCAGCACTAGCAGGGCCAAGCTGAGGGTGAGATCTGATAGGAGAAACACTCTCACTCTGTCACACACAATATCGCAGTGAGGACTTATCTTCTCAGTACATGTGATTTGTTTGAAAGGTCATAGCTCAAGCTGTAAACCGTCAGCTTTCACTGGACTGATTCCTATATGTCCACATTCCTGTCCTACTTACTCTCACTGAACATATTAGTTAAGATACTCAAAATACAGGGCTGGGTGCCCCTTTAACTCTAAAAAAGGGCACAATTTTTCAAGTGTGGTCTCTCCTACCTCCACTTAAATCTCAGTAGGAATTAGTGGCTCCACCTCAGATATCCATCTTCTCGCAGGTGTGTCAGTGATCGGGAGGAAAAACCCCCATGCACATGCTAGACCCTCCTTCTTCTGTGTCCGCTGCTTCTGAACACTGCTACCTTCCAGAGGAGGTTTTTTAAGACAGCAGGTGAAGCAGTGCTTCACCAAAAAATAAAAAAAAAACATTAACACCACGTAAAATATCTTTTTAATGCCAATGTATCGTCCCAATACCTATTTCCGTGAGAAACTACATGTGTGGCAGTTCAGAAAATCAACCTTAGCTTGATAAAAGGAACTTGAGTGAAACAAAACATCTGCTCCACAAAGCTAATAGACATCACTATATTTCACATCACCTTCTATTTAGTAATTGATAGGATAGTCATGGAATGATATGGGGTCATAAAAAAGGTGCGACTTCAAAATATATAGTTTACTTTGGCGATGTATCAACCCACACAAAGCCCACTGGCAACCTTAGTGAGGACTGATAGTTTAATCAACGAAGACGTGCATCTCCAGTTAACCATACACAATGATCGATTGATGCAGTTACATTCTCGGGTCAACAGGAGCTGGCGTTCAGGCAAGACGACAAGAATGAAAACTCTGACAACGAAGGAAACTATAGGGATTTGACCTAGGATGATATTCTGGCTTTTGTTGGTGGGTTTGTGCTCCACCTGTAATGTAGAATAAAACAGCAAAACTGTGTAGTCTACTCATAACCAATTTACAATAACTCTTTCAGAAAAACCAGGTTTAATAGTCATGCAACTGAAATCCCCGGAAACATTTGATTGAAATCGGCAACAAATGGAAAATATTTACTAGTACTTTACAATGAATTTCAAATTATTTACTATAATATTTTTATAAATGACAAATGTGTGATTGGGTCTGAAATTATATCCGTGGACGGGGGTTCAGTCCAAAGTCTGTGTCACTAATAGTTTTCATCAACAGCTGCCACTGCAACCAGCTCATAACAAATTCTTGTTTTTCCTCAGCTGTTTGCCACCTAGTGGTAGCTGTTGATTTGTGCCGCCAAATCACAACTGTGAGTTGAACTGTGTTTTGTAGAGCAGCTTACCACCGCAATCCATAACCATCTACATTTCCAATTTAGTCTTACCATTATCCTTTTACTGACGTCCCTGTCTACGCAGCATGACAATATGACGAGATGGGATAAAAACACAGTGGGATGCAGGGACAGAGGACACATCTGGCAGCCCTATTACACACGGCAGCGCCATCAACTGAGGAGTGCACTTCATAACACACGCTGCCTGCTGTGTGCCTGACCAGAGAGAATGTTAGCAAGGCCTCTCCTCCCAGCCCCGCAGCGCAAAGATATATCAGATGGCTGCAAATTATGTCCAAGGGTAAACATACCAAGAGAGACAGAAATCGATTAAAAATAAAATAGAGATCTGGGGCTTTAAACAAAGGTCTATCTGGGGCAGAAGAAGTGCTGTCAGTTATGGAAACCAGGCAGGTGGGCTAACCTACAGTGGATATAAAGTGTACACAGCCCTGTAAAAATGGCAGGTTTTTGCGATGTAAAAAAATGAGACCATGATAAATCATTTAAAAACATTACCCACCTATAATGTGACCTACAGCCTGTACAATTCAAGTGAAAAACAAAGATTCTTTTAGGGGGAAAAATATAATATCTAAATTATATATAAGTATATAATGTTATATAATAAATAAAAAGCATGCAGTAAGCTAGTTGCGTGCATGTGCACACCCTTTATGTAATACATTGGTGAAGCACCTTTTGATTTAATTACAGCATTCGGCGTTTTTGGGTACAGACCTACCATCACAGACCTACCATCAATTAAAGTGACTCAGATTAACCCAAATAAAGTTCAGCTGTCCTAGCAGGCGTTTCCTGACATTTACACAGTTGCATCCTACAGCAAAAGTCACGGTTCGCAGAGAGCTTTCAAAGCATCAAAGGGATCTCATTGTTGATAGGTTTCAGTGAGGAGAAGGGTAAACAAATCCCTCAGCATTAGATATACCATGGAACACAATGAAGAAAGTCATCAGGCAGTGGAGAAAATATGGGACAACAGTGACGTTACCGAGAACTGGACGTCCTTCCAAAATTGATGAAAAGACAAGACGAAAAAAAAAAAAATTCTGGCAAGTACTTGTTGTGTACTACATGTAACAAAACCTCCTGTAGTCTCCATATGTATGGACAAAGGGGTAGGGTCACAGGCTGGAAGCCTTTTCTTACAAAGAAAAACATCCAGGCCTGGTTAAATTTTGCAAAAAAATCAAGTCACCTAAAAGTATGTGGGTAAGTGTGTAATGGCCTGATGAATCCAAAGTTGAAATTTTTGGCCAAAATTCCAAAAAGTATGTTGCCGCAAAAACAACACTGTGCATCACCAGAAAAACACCATACCTACGGTGAAGCATGGTGGTGGTAGCATCATTTTTTTGGGGTTGTTTTTCTTCAGCTGGTACTGGAGCTTTAGTCAAAGTGGAGGGAATTATGAACATTTCCAAATACCAGTCACTTTTGGCCCGAAAACCTTCAGGTGTCTGCTAGAAAGCCGAGGACAGAGAGGAGTTCAGCACGAAAATGACCCCAAGCATACCTCCAAATCAACAAAAGAATGGCTTCACCAGAAGGAAATTAAAGTTCTGGAATGGCCCAGCCAGAGCCCAGACCTAAATCCAACTGAAAGTCTGTGAGGAGACCTGAAGAGGGCTGTGCACAAGAGATACCCTTACCATCTGACAGATTTGGAGCCACTTTGCAAGGAAGAATGGGCAAATATTGCCAAGTCAAGATGTGGCATGCTGAAGGACTCCTACCCAGAAAGACTGAATGCTGTAATTAAATCAAATGGTGCTTCAACAAAGAAGTAGTTTACAGGTGTGTACACTTATGTAACCAGCTTATTGTACGTTTTAATTTTTTATATTTTCCCCTTAACAGGTTTGTTTGTTTTTCAATTGAATTGTACAGGCTATAGGTCACATTAAAGGTGGGAAAAGTTTTTAAATGATGTATCGTGGTCTAATTTTTTTACATCACAAAAACCTAGCATTTTAACAGGGGTGTGTACACTTTATATATCCACTGTAGGCACAAGAATGTGATCCAGCCAGTGCTGGAACTGTGCCAGAAACCTGGCCCTGCGTCAGCTAAAAAGCTGGGTGGTTTTAGTGAAAACGAGCTGGGTGACCAGCCAGATGGACTCCCACGCCAAGTGGCCTACCCAGACTCCACAATTCTCACTCTGACTGGCAGATCTCAGACTCGCAGGAGCCCTGCAAGCTCATGCATCCTGCCGGATTGCTATAGCTGTGATGTACCACGGCGGGCGAGCAGGCAAGCCGCAGCGAAGGAGGAGGCTGGCAGGCAGAATGACGGGCAATGAGGGTTTATTAGGGAAACCGGGGTAGACAGTGACGCACAGTGCAACAATGACCGACAATAGACTGAGGAGGACGTGGACTGATGTACACGAAACACGCTGAATTAACAGCTGTAACATGTTCATGTAATGAACAGCTGGACACAATCGGGGAAGCACACGTGGATGATGAGGGGGCGTGGCACACACGAGGCCTGGACGCGCACGTCATGACAACAGCTGTCCTAGGTGCTACTGGATTCAAGACAGCGTACAGCTATCAAACCGGTGTTCTGGAAGTCAACAAAGCATGACGTGAGAAACATAGACACATAAACCCACCAGCAGGAGGAAGGAGGAGATCCTGAAGGCCCCATCAGTCACCAAAAAGGCACATATCATCCATTCACCCCTGTCCCATAAAGTTTACCATGTACAGGCAATGAAAGCTTAGAGGGCCGATATAAGCCAAATCCATATTCTACAAACAGGCTAAAAGTTACACACAATTTTCTTACAATCATACAAATATAAAGAACATTCACTCCTCATACATATAAAAGGTCAGTATGTACATCTACCATCTAGGAAGTATATCTATTATATAATTATGTTTTGCTAAATTACATGACATTCTTGTTAGATTCAATTTCTTTGAATTAAAATTGAATTCTTCTTCCTGTCATTCCAATTCAAATTTGAATTTGTGAATGGAATGAGCCTCCCCAACCCTGCATTAGACAAGTGGGTACAGAGGCACAGAGAATGAATGGATAGTTGGATGGAATAGGGCAGAATTTATAAAATGTGAATTTTGCACAACCCTGCTATTGGCCATGATGGAGTCCAATACTCTGCTATCTGTGCCATGGATCCAGGTGAAGGATAAAATACCAGCAGCTCATCTCACCTACTTTGCATCTTCCCAGCAGTGCAGTGACCTCCTGGGGGCCGGCAGTGTCAGGTGTCTGTAACTAAGCTTCAGATTGGATGAAAGGATGATGAGTCATGCTGCCCCGCATGCTAACGACGGATAAGGCAAAGGACACAGCAGGCCCACATCCTTGGCAGCCCGTAGGCTGAGTGTCATGGGGGTGGGGTCGCTAAGAGGGAAATGCTCTTCCCGAGCGTTGATGGAAGGCGCCATTTATTCGTGCATGTAAATTTATTTTATTTATGTATGCAAGCTCCCTGATAAGCATCTGAGCCCAATTAGTCATTATTTACTATTTACTGACGTGGTCTGTCTTTCACAGAGCTACATCCTCATCAATGAGTCTTCTGGTGAGTCCCAGAAGACTCTGAGAAGCGACTCCATCGGGACTGCGGGTGTAGAGAGGTTCGATATCAAGGGCATTGTATTATTCATCAGCCTGAGCGGGGGCCCCTGACAGCCAAGCTGCCGCCCGGCCTGGGGGAAGGGAATTAGAAGAAACACATCTAAATGGTCATTCATTACAGAAACAGCTTTAATTGTGCTGCAAGTGAATGGAAAACTACCGAATATTATTCATTTCACACATTCTTCGTCAGACTGGGATTCCTAATCCCAGCTCTGGGGAATTGGCTTTGGGTTTTTATTCAGGCTAAGTTTAATGCATCAAGCTGGACTGAGCTGTTGGTTGATTTCTGAGCAGGAGCCGGCGCACGTGGCTTCTGTCACACAGCGGGCCTTCTTTCAGCAGAGTACCATATTTTCAGCGTCTTCCATGCATGTTCCTTGTATCCGCATGCCTCTTCACATGAGCTGTAGGCTACTTTGTAAGCGGCTGGACAATAACTGTTCAGAACTCTACTGCCTGTTTACTTACACAGACTAAAACATCTGCTCACATTACTCCTGTCCACTGTGTAATAGCCCCTAAAATTTGGAATGCTCTTCCTCACAATCTTCATGAGGAAAAATCGATTATCCATTTCAAACTCCTGTTAAAAACACATCCCTTCAATGAATATTATTTAACTTCTTCTATGTAATGTTTTGTTAAATGTTTTTTGTTGAATTGTAACATGTCCTTGAGTGTAGGAATTATTATTATTGATATTCTTATTATTATTATTATTGTTATAAATGGGACACAGTGTCCCTCAAGGAGAAGGAATACATCAAATTTATATGTACATAAAACACTTCACATTATTTAAAATATATATAGTAAAACCTCATATTGCGAGCATAATCCGTTCCGGAAACGTGCTCGTAATCCAAAGAACTCGTATATCAAAGCGAATATTCCCATCAGAAATAATGGAAACTGAGATGATTCGTTCCACAACTGAAAAATATTCATATAAAAATGATTAATACGAAATATAAAGTAAAAATACACAAAACACATTAACCTGCACTTTACCTTTGAAAAGTATCGTGGATGGTGTGAGGGAGACGAGAGCAGAGGTGGACATTTCAGGTCCAGAAAGTAAAAATCCAAACCAGGATTTTGTTTCAACCAACTAGTTGTGTACGCTGTGACTGTGGCTCTTTATGTTGAACTGGTCGGTTGAAACAAAATCCTGGTGTGGATTTTTACTTTCTGGACCTGAAATGTCCACCTCTGGATGAGAGAGAGGAGAAGAGGAGGGTTATTTTGTAGGACGACTTTCAGTATAACTAACGGAATCACTATCTGTTGGTTAACTGCAATCTAATTCTTTTTGTGCGACTTTAATAAGGAACCTATCCAATGACAGCCGTTTTTGCCTCCTTTTCCATTCCGTGGAAATGTGGACATTGCATGTCATTAAACAGATTCATTGCTTGCACTGCTACGCCCTTATCTGGGTGGTGCTTTTCTACTAAATTTTGACTATACGAGTAAGGCACGCTGACTGAAACCGAGCATGGGAGACAATTACCCACAATCCCGCAGCGAGAGAGAGAGAGAGAGAGAGAGAGAGAGAGAGAGAGAGAGAGAAGAACCATCGGCTCAGTTGTGATTACGTGACATTAGGCAGGCAAAGCATATATGTAATACTTGTATTGCAAGATGTCGCTCGTCTATCAAGTTAAAATTTCTTACAAATTTTTGCTCGTCTTGCAAAACACTCGCAAACCAACTTACTCGCAATCAGAGGTTTGACTGTACCACATGTTCCCCTAAACATGGATAAGCAGTTAAACATTTTAATTAGTCATATGTTGAAACATTTAAATTTATATAAAATTTCAATTACTTATGTAGGAAGCCATTGTTATTTTTCCTGAATTACCAAATGGATGCTTAATGAATTTGCAAATCACAGTATAAATACTTTAAGTTTTGTCAATAATTATATGTAGAAAAACAACGGCCCATAATGCCTTTCAGAAACAGGCATAATTAAACCCCACTTCCTAGGCAACATAAAAATGTTCAAAAGGCATTTCTCCCTGGAAGGATCACTGGGAAGTAGGAGTGTAAATTGTTGACCCTGAGGGATTTCCCTAGTTAATTTGTAGTTATTTATTTATGTTCATTTAGTTCACCCATTTTTAGCCTTCATATTTCTTATTTTTATATTTATTTCTGTCCTTGCTACTTGCTCATCATGTTCATTGCCTGTGTTATACAACTTACTCCCACCAAGGCCGTCTGACCCCCTGGCTCCAGGAGTCTGTACAAAGACCATAGATAAAGGGCCTGCTTCCCGCAGTGGGGGCAGACCTTCTTGACCTCACTGAAAAAAATCACAAATATTACCATGGGAACTTAATTACCATCTATTGAGTACAAAGAAAGTAGAATACATCACCTATAATATACTAACAATAATAATAATTAACAGGGAGAACAAGCCAGTGTTAAGAAGCCAACTACTAAACTATACAGAGAATCAAACGTATGAAAGGAAGTGTACCTGACTGGGGGGGCTGCTGGCAGTGGGGCTTGCTGGTGCAGATTAGTGGAATGTTGGTATATTCTGTTTATCTCTCACTAGCATTCTGTGATATAAAAGTAAAAATGCATATATACTAATGGTGGGTCTATATACCAAGGGTATTCAAACTGCACTTGCGTGGTGCTTGGGAAACTGTCCAACGTGGTGTACTAGGTTCGGACAGGCCCAGGGAACATGCCTGCTGTGGTACATCACTTAATTTTCATGTACTGGCATGCTTTACTCCGGGTAGTAAATAGCCACCATGTTTAATAGCTTTGTGTAAAATTGCAGTGTGCTGAATTGTGTTCCTTGTCTACCTTATTTGTTGCTGTTGTCCTCACCTGATCCTCATGTGTTTGCATTCCCCGTGTGAATACCCACCACGTTTCCAATCGACAATCCAATGTGCGACCTCCCCGTCATTTCCCCAGTGCATGTGTATAAAGGCCCGGCCTGGGAACGTCTTGGTATTCCCCCAGTGGAGCTGGAGGCGGTGGATGTTGAGAGGGAGGTCTGGGCATCCCTGCTTAGACTGTTGCCCCCACATAATAACAACATATAAATGTGCCTGATTAATGAAAGTATAGGCTGATACAGATTCACATGAAATGTCCGGATGCTGAACTAACCAAAATACACCGAACCAGTCTGCTCCATAGAGACTGCCTGGCTTGTTGGGCCTCACGATATGCCATGTAAACGCTTGACTACGGCAGAATGTGCCCTTATTTGGGAGAAGGTGTGATATTGGGAACATGGGAAGAGGAGATTCACCAGCGCTATCAGCCTTGGGATGACAATACACCACAGGGCAACTTGTACCTCTGATTCTTCAGTGTGAATTCAGGGGGAGTTGCTGACTGAGCAGGCTAAGCGGTAGCACATTTGGGCGTGTGCAGCCAGTCCCAACACGCAGCTGAAAATCTGTGCAGATGCCTGCAGGTACAGAAACACGTGTTTCTTAAGACCTGGCACTAGTTTGCTTTTATTATTACTTAATTATAAATGGTATAATTTGCTATAGAAAAGTACACTATACATTTCTTGTGATTATTTGTTAATAACAGTCTGTGAATTATATGAATTAGGTGGTTTTGGGATGGTGATCCAAATGTGCAGGGATCACAGTCGCTGCCAATGTTATGTATGATGTAATTAATATAAAACCAAACGGTTATCGTCAACACCTCCACTGAGTGAAACACCAATATAGAACTTTGCAATAGGCGAGGGGACCATCTGTAGTAAAACAGTTAGTTTTATGAAACCTACCGTTTTGTCTGGCTTAGTTGATCGGCTAGGCAGGCCAGGTGAAGATGACATAATGAATAACACAAATAACAAAAGCTGATGGCGTTGCATGTGAACAAGTCTGCTGCTTTATTAAGGGAATTCCAGAATGCCTTGAATTAGCATGGGCGCTTATATTAAAGGTTGTAGGTCACGCAGCAAAACTTAAACAAAAACCAGACCAGTCCATCCTTTTTATAATCTTCTCTGGATGATCCAGTTGCAATCCACCTATGAAACACAGGTGTAAATGACAGATGAAAAAAGGTACCCATTTCAAAGCTGTTGATGTGCATTTGTAAGTAGTTTCGTAGTCCTGTAATTAAACCTCATGGTGTTCAGCCGTTCACTTGTTAATCCAAGATGCAGTACTGGCCCTAGCTGATGTGGTGCTTGTTGGATGGCCTTGACAGCAGCCGACATCTGTTAGCACTGTGTCCATTTGTGGCCCAGTGTGTAAAGATTCTGTGTCCATGATTGGAAGGTCACTAGTTCAAATTCAGCATTGGGCTGCTGGGCACGGCCCTAAACTCCTCAGTGTCTTGATGAGTTAATGGAATTCAGGGCTTGTTCAATTGCCTAAGGCAATTGATTGGCAACATTTACAGCTCTCCATTCAAATCTCGTGCTGGAAGCTTCTCTCAGATCCTCTCCATATCTTTATTTTTGTCCCTGCACCACAAAATAACCTTCAACACCGGCGTCCACGAGCCATGTATGTGGGTATACAGGCCATGCTGCGCCTGTATGGTCCTGGTCATACCACAGACATGGTGATGGACTCCTGTTATGGTACTACCCACCAGGTGTCCATCTACAAGGGTTATGCCCGCCACACGGCATCCTACGTCTTGACCTGGTTGGTTGTGACCTGATTGACTGCCTCATGAAGATCCTGACCTAGAGAGGCTACAACTTCACCATGGCCCAATGGGAGCTCATGTTAATGTACCTGAATTCAGGTCCATTGAGTAAGTCAATGTGATAGGCTATGAACCTACACCCAAATGCAGATTTAATCACTGGGAATGCTAGACATTGCAGCTGTTTAATGTTCTTCACAAAACTAAAATCCTATCTCGTCACTGTGGCGGACACTGACAAAACCCTGCTCAAATCCCACCAGCTGCTCACTTTCATACTCATCCTGGGGCTTATACAAATATTAGACAACCTCTTCAGCATTATATAAATAAATCATTTTATACATCCTGCTGACCACGAGCAAAATAAGGAAACCCAGGTGATACAAATATAAATTTGCACATTTAAATGTACAAGATTTTACGGATTCGTGCTATATTGAACATTCCTCGCTAGATAGCGCCGTCGTCGCAGTTATGGCACGGAGGACCATTTAAGGGCTTTCAAACAGTAGCTGCTGAAGCGAAAGGAAATGTCGGGGGACGCGCACCGAATGCCGTCACGATGGGCGCGTGAGCAGTGCATTCGTTAAAGTACAACTGCTACTGTACGTCGCTTTACTGCTCCCGGTAATAATACAAACCAGCGCGCCAGGCGTCTCCGAAGACCGATGGAGGGGTAAATAAATCACACCACACAGTACGTTTTATAGCAAAGCAGGAAAATGTGATATTGCAACACCACACTTGTTACTGCGCCCCGATGACAGGCCCACGTGCCCCTGTACTCCCTTTCACACGGCCGCCCCAGCGCTCTGCTCTAAGAGCACGCATTAATAGTTTAATAGTTCGGCTATTAAAAATTAAACACCTCGATCCATTTTGTTCGCTATTCAGTTTTCATGTACATATGTATATAACTGATACAAAACGCAAGGCAACCCACTGAAAATCAGAGAATTTTTCGATTTTTCATTATTTTCATCTATAAGTAGATGTGATGCATTTAAGTGCTATTTTACAACAATTCCGCGGCAAGCAAACAAGAATAGCAAAGGCTTAATGGAGCCACTAGAATTTAAGATTTTGAAAAAGCTCTTACCTTATTTTATTAATTCGCCCATGAATAATTCTGTTGGCCATAAAAATGTGTAATTTTGCCTCTGACCGGCTAAGCGCCCCCTCCCATAAACCAGTTTCATACACCTACATAAGCGGCTCGTTTAATAAAACTTTAAAAGATACTTAATTTAGTTTTATACTTGTTGACCTGTGAAGTAGTTTTCTCCACGAAACATATGATATCATTATATCGACTGATAGATTGTAATAGCAAATCACAAACAGAACCTAAACAACCACACTTAAAACGCAAAACAGTGTTCCAGTACATCATAACACAGCCATTCCCCACAATCAAAACCAATTCGAGAGTGAATTAAGGGTTAATCAATGACTTTATCCGAGGAAATCTTGCGTATTTCTCCTTCAGCCAATCCGCATTCAGAAGACGTGTTCTAGTCGTCGCCGATTGGCGAGACAGGTAAATGAATAGTCGCCCTTGTCCATGCGGCTTATGTCCCACGTGGGGTCGCCTGTTATTGCGCTATGTCTCCGTGAGCCGCACCCGTCGCTTCACCACAAGCCACGGCGGCTGGCTGAGCCGCACAATCACGGATTCGGTCCGTGTTGCTTAGCTGAACATATCCTTTCGCGATCACAAAACGGCTGCGCTAGATGAGCAGCGCTCAGGTCTTTTTTGGAAATCTAAGTGCTATGAAACATAAGTTACACGTCGATTGCATGTTTCCAAATCAGTCGGTTGAACTATCTTCCTAAATGTCGTGGACTTAAACTGATTTATGCGATATCGATTGAAACGTATTCCTATCTTTTTTTTACGCTTAGTCCCTATATATGGTTCTTTTTTTGAATGTGAGTCTTTCATCTTAAGGTAGCATATACCATCTAGTGTTTTAAAATAAACATTAAATGAATATTAACCAGATATTGATGTTAATTAAAACAGACAAGTTAAGAATAACTTAATGGTTATTAAACTAGCGCTATGTTGTCATAGAATATGTACATGCTAACTTAAGTTCCACAATGATGGATCTAGTTTACAACCTTATGCGTAACTGGTTCCATGTGTTTGTCATGGAAGTTCCTCAAATTTGGTTTTTTAAAACAAGACTAAACGGTAGCTGACAAAAATAACAGTGGAGTAGTGACGGTGTTAAATAGTGCTAAATATATGCACGTCTGACCTGCAGCTAATATAACAAATATCAGTTTACCGACTGACGCAACCTTTAGTTCACTTGTTTAAATTAATAGGCTTTAACATTGATACAAATTTTACTTAGGCAGTGGATCGTATAATGACTTACACGTTTCTTGGAGGTAGGTTGTAATCCTTATATTTCAGATGAACAAAAAGCAAATCAAGCAAATTGTGAATGTTTTCCAGCTCCGTATGGTGAGACCCAGGTAACTGCATCTCCCATAATCCTACAGGTTAATCAAATCTCAAAAACTGCAACAAGTTAAAATACTGGCAGGCCCGTTTGTATGTTTCTCTGTGACTACCCTCTTTTGAAGTCAGTCATTCATGGTATTTGGTTCACATTGGAGACAAAATGTGATATGTGTTTTTTGTATTTTTTTTTTTTTTTTAACTTTTATTTCAGTTTGCAAAGGTTTTCAGATTTAGTTTCTGGGTGAAAAATCCAACTTGCATCTAAAGAAAGGGAAAAAAGAATTTAATTCTGGTCATATCTATTAGCTGTGACTACCTGCAAAATCAGATGAACCAAAGACAAAAATGCATGTTAACAAGACTGAATGCATGTGGCCAGAGATCTTGGTGTGTTGGTGCCTCCTGTTATCAGAGATGGCTCATATTTCATAATGGCACCAAGCAGTCCAGCCTAGAGGATGTCAAGCCAGCACTCAAATCTTCTACATTTCAGCACCTGCATGCCTATAGGAGAGTTGCAAGTGACATCACACTGTATCATTCACATCAAGCAAAAACTGTCATTGCCATATTGGTGCTGCTATGATCCCCCCCCAATCTAGCGGTTTGGGGTGTAACAGAATAGGTATGTGCGTGTGTATGTACAGAATAGGGCAGCGTCGTCAATAGTATGGCAAACCTGGAAGTGTATTTACAAAGATTGCTGGCACCATAGTGTATTTACAGGATTCGGGAGTGACCCACGCCAAAACAACAAGTAAAACAAGCAAATGCCATGAATTCAACCTACCGTTCCTGAACAAAAACAGGAGTACAATCATTTCCCCTAATCTCCCTACCCAACACGTAGAATAAACAGAAATATGCCAAAAGGATAGGCAGTCACTCCTTGCATACACTCTATCACAATCACTCTTTCAAAGGATCAAAGTCAAGGGCTGGGCTTAATCATAGTCGGAATGCAAAGCTAGGAAGTCGGTACACAGAAAATCAAGCAGAGGATTAGCGACAGTACCAGGGGCAAACCCAAAAAGTGAGTTACTGGGCGACAAACGGAAGTCATACACACGAGACGGCAAATCATAATTCAAAGACATGACAGAGTATGCCAGCAAAAGCACCTGTTGGTTTTGTCGTAGTTGGCCATTTTCTGCAGAAGATCCGAAAATGATGACAGCAGATTGAACAAAGTTTAGTTGGAGCTCCGGGTGGAGCCAACGAATCATCGGGTCAGGTCACTAGACCGGGCGTCTTGACGCCGCATCAGTCGAAACAACCCAACAACATGGAACAAAGCTTCTGGCAACCCAACAACATGGAACAAAGCTGGCAACCCAGCAACATGGAACAAAGCTTCTGGCACTTAACAGCTTATGGCACTTTAGGGCTGATTTATACTTGATGCTCACAACACATAAGTGTATGCATCATGGCCACCACGCGTCGCACCTACACGAAGAGTTACATGAGATGCAGTACACCAAAAATTGGTGTATGGCAGTATGGTCACCTTTTGTCATGGGACTATGATTTTGTATATGGCACTTTGCATTAAAGTAATATCTGATTTTTTAAGAATGAAAAGCCGGAAGAACTGGACATTTTCGGAAGCACTATTGTGTCTCTCTATATAACCCATCTTAACAATTTAATGGCAGTTTAAGATTCTACGAAAGCAGTATCGTGTACGAAGTACAACGAAACTAACTTGAAATTCTGACCTGCCTGCTTTCATACGCAATACAGTTTCGGAATTTATAAATCTCGGTTGTAAAATTTGCTGAGAGCGTGGGGTTTACGTTTCGCTACAACATTTATTTTGTTATAGGAAACAAAACGTAGCATGCTGTGCGATTTTAATGACCACTCTTTTTTTATTTAGTAAATGTTTAACGTCAATTTAAAGTTTACCACTGCTGTTTTTGCATGAGCTCCACATGCTCTCTTCAAGCCATTCCTAATTATTTTCATCCTTGCTGTTAAAATCACTCATGAAAAGACATGTTTGTGGGAAAGTGATTTATTTTTTTTTAACAATTTTCTTCTTTAGAAATATTCTAATACTTATTGCAGAAATTCATATGAAGTGAAGTGGCTGTCTAATCGCTTTCAGGTGCTTCCAATTTTAGAGCCAGAAGAAACTGGGGAGACCAAGTGTCCTTGGACACTGAGGAAGAGGGAGGTTGTGGTAGTGGGGGATTCAATTATTAGAGGTGTAGACAGTTATGTGTGCACCCGTGATAGAGGGTCCCGTACGGTGTCTTGCCTGCCTGGTGCCCAAGTAGGGGACCTTCCGAGTCGTGTGGACAGGATTTTGGCCCCAAGTAGGGTGGATCCAGTGGTCGTGGTGCATGTTGGCACCAATGACATAGGCAATGGTAGGAGAGCTGTTCTGCAGGAAACATTTATAGAAGTCGCAGATTAGCTTAGAAGCAGAACATCCACACTGGTATTCTCTGGAATACTTCTCGTGCAACGTGCAAGCCAAGGTTAAGTTAGCTGAGATAAGGAGATTAAACGCTTGGCTGAGAGGTTGGTGTAAGAAAGAGGAGTTTAGGTTATGGGGCACTAGAAGACCTCCAGGAACCGGTGGGAACTGTTCAAGATGGATGAGTTGCATCTGAACCAGAGGGGAACCAGTGTACTGGGGAGGCGTGTGTGTAGAGTAGTTGAGGAATGTTTAAACTAGGGACCGGGGTGGCAGGGAGGTTAGTTAAGAATATAGGTGGCGGGAGACGGAAAGCCCCAATTAATAATGAAAGTGGGCACAGTCAAAGGCCTACCCTTTGCGGTCCGTATTTAAATGCTAGGAGTATTAGAAACAAAATTCATGATTTAGAGGCTTTAATTTCATCAGACTATTACGACATTATAGGAATAACTGAAACATGGATGACTGATAATCATGGTGAATAATATAAAATGGATGGTTATATGTTGTTCTGTAGTGACCGGATAGGCAAGAAGGGAGGTGGTGTTTCAGTAAAACGTACATATAAGAAAACTTGCAGGCAAGGGAGCTCACTGATAAAAATATAAGTACAGAAGCTGTATCGTATGTAAAACTAGATGCTCATAGCACAAATGGTCTAATTGTCGGTGTTTGTTATAGAGCACCTATTGTAGCTGCAGAGGAAAGCAGAATGTTATATGACGATATCGGGATTATGAGTAATAAAAATTATGTAGTTGTTATTGGTGATTTAAATTTACTTGGAATATGGTGGGACACAGTCTCTGGCTCTTCTGTAAATGAACTTGAGATGGTGGAATTAGTACAGGATTGTTTTTTTACTCAGT
>JAODKF010000050.1:8557050-8572079 GCA_026779585.1 Mormyrus proboscirostris | reverse complement strand
AGGGGAGAGCAGTGGAAACAGAAGCCGGAGCCAAAGGCTTTGCTGGCAGGGGGTGTGGGGGGGGGGGTGGGTGCAATGTCAGAATGCACACCTTCAGAGGCGGGAAACACAGAACAGTTGGCGCCGCAATTAGGAAGCAGACAGGTCAGCAGACGGGCCGCAGGACGGGTCGAAGCGCTCTCAAAGCACACCTGGAACCTGACTCGCTCTACAGTCCATTAGGGCTCCCCGCTGGGCGTAAAAGGTAAGTACGTCAGCCAGGAAGGTGTTGAAATGTATTTCTTTGGTGAAATACCTCAACCCCTCCCCTCCCAATTGATAGAGAGCTTCCCTGGGAGGCTGAGAATAGTCCAGGTCATGGGGGGGGGGAGGGGGGGTTACACGTGGCCACCGACAAATCAATCAGTGGCACTAAATGTGTTTCTCAGGCCAATGGACTGTATTAAGAGTGAAAAACAGTTCAAGGAAAATGGAGGACTTTGCTGTGGACGCCTGCAGTCACACGGCCCATTTCTAAGTGTCCTCTGTATGGAAAAAAATACGTCTTTGTCTTAGAAATGTGCCACCAAGCCGGAGCAGGCAGTGAGGGACCAGGGACACTATTAAAGCCTCTGATTGGAAGAGCTTGCGAATGCAAGGTCCTTCTAATTAGGCCCTTTCATTAAAATGGGTATACAGAACGGATCATAAATTACCTCCAGACTTCGGGACCTTGTTTTTCAGGCCCACGTACCACGTGGGCAAGGCCGACATCCTTCTCCTGCCCTAAAGGTTTCTCCTCTCTCCTTTGATTGACAAATGGACTGACTGTCATGCAGGGAAGGGGACCCCTCTCTCTCCACACAAAGTGACCCTCCAGCGCTGCTCTCGAGCACAGGCACACCAGCCTTCTCCGACCGCCGGAGTAACAATAGGCCTCGAATGGATACCACCCCCCGTCATTCACTGTCACGCTGTACAATGGTCTGAACTCAAGGAGACCCGGTTTCCATGGCATCACAAGTGGAGCGTGAGGGGCCCATCAGGTAATCCTGTTTCACCGAGTCTCCTACATGCAGAGGTTTTGGGGGGGGGGGGGGCGCCGCAGTTTCACAGGCAGAACTTTCTGGTGACCTCGCTCATTCACTTTAATGAAAAATAAAGTTTGTTTTATGAGATAGGTGGTCGTGTACACCGTCTTTCTGAACAGCTTTTGGCTGGAGGTCGTCTGGCTGTCAGCCTTGTCAGGCCTCTCCGCTCAGGGAGTTCGGCACACACATCTGTGTTCGGATCCACCCACTTCTCCCTAGCAGGGCTGTAGATATACAAGTTGACCCCATGTGGGCTTTGGAGAGGGGGCTGAGCTGGGGACCCCAGGCATGGATGTCCATGCCCATTTGTGAGCAAATACTGACATGCTGTGGGGTTTCTGCATGGCCGGCTGCATGGTCCATCATGTGATGTCACCGCTGCAGAGCTACGCTTACAGCCTTCCATACAGCCTTATGGACATGGCCTCACTGACCCCCCCCCCCCCCCCCACATCTATCTCACTGTCTCACACACTGACCTCTTTATGTCAACCCTGGTTTGCGTAATGAACCCCCTCCTCCTCTCACTACTTAGTTAAAGATCATTGATCAAAACAGAAAGTTCCGACGGAGGACGCACTGGGACCCGAAGTATTTCTTCTTTTGAGTGAGTTCTGGGGAGACAAAGACATGCAATCTGGAATCTCCATCATTTACCTGCAGTCAGACTCAAACACAGGGGCGAGGGGGGTTGGGGCAGACATCCTGGAACTCCTTTGTTCTCCTACAGCCCTTTTGCTATCAATATAAGAACCTGCCTGCCTTTCCCCTCTTCTGTTGTGCTTTATGTCCCTTTCTCTCTCCATGTAATCTCCCAGAACCCCATTCCTGCATCTCCATGTCACGCGGACCGGTTTACCATTAACAAGGTGGTGAGTCCATAGCCCTCAGCTTCCTCGCTTCACTGCTCTTACCAAAGCGCCATCAGCCTTTCAGACCTTTCTCCCTCCCCTGTATCTGGACTGAGAGCCAGAGAACAAGAGTGTGATCAAAATGTACATTATAATGCCAAAAGTATTGGGACACCCCTCCAAATCATTAAATTCAGGTGTTCCATTCACTTCTTTAGCCACAGGTGTATAAAAGCGAGCACCTAGACATGCAGACTGCTTCTACAAGCAGCTTTGAAAGAATGGGTCGCTCTCAGGAGCTCAGTGAATTCAAGCGTGGTACTGTGATAGGATGCCACCCGTGAAATAATCCGTTTGTGAAATTTCCTCGCTACTAAATATTCCATGGTCAACTGCAAGTGGCATTATAACGAAGCGGAACAAACTGGGAACAACAGCAACTCAGCCACGAAGTGGTATGTCATGTAAAATCACAGAGCAGGATCGACGCATGCTGATGCACACAATGTGCAGAAGTTGCCAACTGTCTGCAGAGTCATTAGCTAGAGACGTCCAAACTTCATGTGACCTTCAGATTAGCCCAAGAACAGTGTGTAGAGAACTTCATAGGATGGGTTTCCATGGCCGAGCAGCTGCACCCAAGCCTTACATCAAGTGCAATGCAAAGCATCGGATGCAGTGGTGTAAAGCACGCCGCCACTGGACTCTAGAGCAGTAAAGACATGTTCTCTGCAGTGGCGAATCACGTTTTTGTGTCTGGCAATCTGATGGACGAGTCTCAGCTTGTCAGGAGACCGGTACTTGCCTGACTGCATTGTGCCAAGTGTAACGTTTGGTGTAAGGGGGATTATGGTGGGGGGTTGTTTTTCAGGAATTGGGCTTGGCCCCTTAGTTCCAGGGAGAGGATCTCTTACTGCTGCAGCCATTTTAGACAATTTCATGCTCCCAACGTTGTGGGAACAGTTTGGGGATGGCCCCTTCCTGTTTCAACATGACTGTGCACCAGTGCACAAAGCAAGGTTTATAAGGACATGGATGAGTGAGTCTGGTGTGGAGGATCTTGATTGGCCTGCACAGAGTCCTGACCTCAGTCCTATAGAACACCTCTGGAATGAATTAGAGCAGAGACTGTGAGCCAGGTCTTCTCATCCAACATCAGTGCCTGACCTCACAAATGCTCTCCTGGAACAATGGTCAAAATTCCCAGAAACACACTCCTAAACCTTGTGGACAGCCTTCCCAGAAGAGTTGAAGCTGTTATAGCTGCAAAGGGTGCGCCTATGTATTAAAAATAGGATGTCATTAAAGTATGTGTGTGTGTGTGTGTGTGTGAAGGCAGGTGTCCCGATACCTTTGGCAACATAGTGTACCTTTACATTCTTATACATGTGTTGTTGGTCTTTTCAGTAGAAGACCTCCTCACATACAGCACAAAAGATAAATTATCAGGGATCACAATGCACTTTTTAACCTACATCCTTCAAACCGTGGTGCTTCTCAACTCCAGTACAGTGTCTTTAGGTTCACACACTTACCTCTTTGTGTGCTGGCTGGGGACACAAGTGTGTTGTACAAGGACAACCTGACAGTGTACAGTCATACCCCTGAGCCATACAGCTGCAGCACGTCCCACAGGCTGAAGACGTTACATGAAGCCCTACCGCTGGGTGGAGGTTGGAGTTTACAGACAAGAAAGCATCCGGAAAGCACTGGAGGTAAAGTGACAGCACTGTCCCCACTCACTTCCTTTACCACATTTTATGTCCTGCTATTGGTAACAAATATGAGAATGGTCAAAACTGACAACAACCCACTAATGGCAGCCACAAAGTTCAGTTTTATGAAGTAACTTTAGATTCAGGTGCACAAGACAGACTTTCCAAAGACGTAGTCAGACAATCACAGCTAAAAAGCCTTTGATAAGTTTTTGGTGCAAAGTTTACATTTAAATTATATGTCCCAGGAGCTGTGAGGTAGCCCCACAACATCATTCAAAACAATACGAGTATGAAGAATACGGGTTGGAGCAATTTATAATGTAGCAACTTAAAACACAGGAAGATATCTGCAGGTCTATAAACACTCAATATAAAACATTTTTACATTTTACCAGCTCTGGCTTGTTCAACATTAAAACCAGAAAAGAACAATTCCAATGCAGTGATATGGTTCTGATAATGATTGTGGAAATAAGCTTGAAGCACAAAATAACTTTAAACATTTGTATTACTCAGCTGATCATTTCATTAAAAACATTTTAGTTATTTAAAAGGAATTATAATATTTTCATGGAGAAACAAGGATTCAGCACAGGAGTGACTCTCAGATGACTGAATTTGTTAAAAAAAAATCCCAGTAACTTCAATGGTACCAGGGGATTGATTACTTTGCCTACACAGATATATCATCCTTCAACCTGATGAAAAAGTGATATCTTTCATGTTTGCACCCAAACCCCTGCAGTGGTCATGTTATTTGGCGATGTTAATGGTAGTTGGTGTTGTCACGTTTCTCATAATGTGAAAGTGCTTTGATTCCTGGGATAAGCTCCAGGCTCATTATCCCATGACCTAAAGTACAACAGCAGTTCCACATGACAACAATGTTCTGAGTGCTCACCTTCCTCTGGCGACTAATGGATTCTGAGGTGAGCCCCAACACAAAGCTACTGCGCTCTCTCTTCCTCCATAAAACGAGCAGGAACAGCAACACTCTGTGAGCAGAGAGCAGTGGGAGGGAGCGGGAGCAGTGGTACGTTATGACCAGAGATCAGCAGGAGGGAGCGGGAGCAGTGGTACGTTATGACCAGAGATCAGCAGGAGGGAGCGGGAGCAGCATTATGCTGTGCCCAAGCAGGCAGCCTTGCTGATTGATGGATTTGATTTGCTGTGTTGTTTGACGTATTCATGAAAAAGCTTCTTTCCCACCAATCCAGTGCCTAAAAGGTCTGGAATGCGTGATAATAAGCACAGAAATGGAAGATGTAATAGCCATTGGATTTTTTAAAAACAAAACAACAGAAATCACCTGGGTACATGACTGAATTGGCATGGCGAGAGTGTGTAATTATGTGTGTAACTACACTTGTAGGACTTTGTCAGAAAAAGCAGGAGAAGACTCTTACAGTGTGATGTGTTAATGAATGGAAAACATACTATTCATATTTATATGTACTTTAATGGCTCTTGGATGGCTAGTTTTCTTTTACATAATCCAGTATAAACAATAAGGTGATAATGAATGAGTAGAGTATCTGGTCTTGTTCGAGGATCAAACTGGACTCATCTGTTGTACCCTAGGGCAGGACTCTGATCTACTTTGAGGGCTCTTGGCAATTCCTTTTGACTTCATTTGGAACAATCAAGATTAGGAAACCACACGCACAAATCCCATGACAGGTCTGTCCCATAAGATCCTGAACTGAGTTGCGAAACTTGACCTGTTTCAAAATCTCAAACCCTAGCCACACTTTCATTCGATTGCACACAGATTACAAGTTCAAACATGACTTCTGCAATTACCCAAAGTACTTACTCGGTCAGGAATACTTGTTTCCAGTTGTCATATTGGATTTTTTAAGCAATCCATTCTAGTTCCTTCTTTTCACAATACCTTGATCATCACAGCAGTAACATTACAGAAATGTACACGTAATGGATAATCATCCCAGCACCATATGCAAGACTATGATAGTCATTGCAGTACTTGAGAACGTGACGCAGATGTTGGACAGGATGTTTCGGGTGGCCATGGGCGTACCACCTGCGTCCCCTTCCACTAACCTCGTAGCTCAGACCTTGAACACCCATAGGATTTGAAAGTTGTCAAAGGTTCTGTGATAAATGGGGCCTCAACCTCTCGGAACCCCGAAACCCCCACCGGAGGGGGGCCTGCTTGTGACCGACACACCCTACTGTAGTGAACCCAACTCACCTCCAACTCCACCTGCCCTCTTGCCTGGGCTGAACGGGGTTAGACAGGGGCTGAGCAACGGCCTGCATTTGCCCTCCGTGAGCTCTGATCTAAACCCAGAACCCCACATCTGCCACACACAACTTTGGTTTCATCCATCCATCCATCCATCCATCCATCTAACCGTTTATCCAAGTCAGACTCAGGGCTTTCTGCAAAACTACTGAAGAACAGAGAGGTCCTGCTCTCAAACCTTACTTGAATTTGGATACTGTGGTCTCACACCTGCTGGGAGCACAGAGAGTTTGCATGTTTGCCTCATGCTGGGTTCCTCTTGCAGTACAAAATCATATCTGGTGTCTCAAAATTGCATCTCCTGCATGTGTGTATGTGCCCTGCCATGGACTGGAATCCCATCCAGGGTGGTGCCTCAGCCTAGTGCCTTAGACTGCATGGGAAAATCTCCACCCCTCCCCCCCAATCCTGACCTAATCCTAAAAAGCAGTTGAAAGATGGATGGATGGATGGATGAATGAACCATCTGTCAAAATCCAGGATTATATGATGTTATTTTACTAGGGGTGTAAAAATACATTGTGATAAATTGATTATTAAGGCGGCGATTCAATTGCATCGATCTGTAACTTCAGAAAAATGCTCCTTTAAGATACTCCTGCTTCTGGGTCACACTCTTGTGTAAACAGGGTGCAGGTAAATGTGCATAGCAACAGCATCGGCCTAAGATGGCAGAAGAGGCTTATTTCATTAATAATCATTGAAAAAAGCGCTAACTGATGATCTTTGACTTATGATGTGCTTGGGAATTCTTTTTGTTAGCTACAGTAGCAATGGTCAAGATTCTTTGCTAAGTAATCTTTTAAACAATATATTATAAATGATATTTAACCTATTAGGGTTGGTTAATATTCTTTAAATAAAAACAAGATACCAACATAGGTCTGATGTGTCAGTCTTACAAGGTGGTATTTAAACTTTATCATTGTTAAAATCACTTCCTTGTCATGGTGGAGGGGTTTGTGTGCCTCCATGATCCTAGGAGCTATATTGGTCCTAAGTCAGAGGCCAGACTAAGTGCGGTTCAAATAGACTCGCATGATGATTACTATCAAGGAGCATTTTACCTGGATAGGGGAGACCGTAGCATCGCCCTGGAGCCCTGGATTGCCTGGTGGCGAGGTCTCGACCCATGGGGATGAGTCGGGCATAGCCTGAAAAAATAACTTGGGGTCACCCTTCTGTGGGCCCATCACCCACAGGGGCAGCCATGGGGGTCACGTGCAATATAGCGCATGTAGCAGTCAAAGGCAGGGACCTTGACCGACCAATCATTGGCGAAATAAACCGGCTCTTGGAATATGAAATGTAACCTCTCTGGTGGAGATTGAGGAGGTAGAGAGATACTGGCTAGAGTCGGGCTCACCTTGACGCACGGCTCAGACTCTGTAATCAAACTCCTGGAGTGGGGCTGGACTCTGTTCGACTCTGGAGTTGCCCATGGTGAAAGGTGCCGGGCAGGGGTGGGGCTACATATAGCCCCCTGGTTCAGTGCCGGTGCATTGGCATTTTCCCGAATGGATTAGAGGGTCTCCTTCCTTCGACTTTGTGTTGGGGGACAGACTGTGATGCTTTGCTGTTGTTTGTGCGTAAGCACCGAACACCAGTGCTCTGCTGGGGGACTTTAATGCTCATATGGGTAATGACAGTGTAAACTGGAAGGGAGTGATTTGTCATCGGACTTCTGTGCTAATCACAGTTTACCCATAACGGACACCATGTTCGAGCATAAGTGTGTTCATAAGTGTACTTGGCACCAGAGCACCCAAGGCTGAGGGAGTCAGGGGACATAGAAGTTGAAAGGGCCATGTTCCGGGACTCCATTGCTGAGGCAGCAATGCGGACCTGTGGCCATAACATTGTTGGTGCCAGTTGCGGTGGCATCATCATAGCAGAATCCCAAACCCAGTGGAGGACACAGCAGTAAAGGGAGCTGTCAGGCTGAAGGAGGGCTTCAGGGCTTGGTTAGCTTATGGGACTCTGGAAGTAGCGGACAGGTACTGGCAGGCTAAGCAGGAAGCGGCTCGGGCAGTTGCTGAGGCAAAATCTCGGATGCGGGAGGAGTTTAGTAAGGCTATGGAAAAGGACTTTTGGTTGGCTTTGAAAATGTTCTGGCAAACTGTCAGGTGACTCAGAAGGACTAAGCAGGCTTTCACCAATACTATTTGCAGCAGGGATGGAAAACTGTCGACCTTAACTGGGGATATAGTTAGGCGATGGAAGGAATACTTAGAGGATCTCCTAAATCCTACTGACATGCTACCTCAGAGGCAGTAGAGCTGAAGACTCAGGGGAGGACTTGCCCATCTCTCAGGCTGAGGTCACTGAGGTAGTCAAACAACTATTTGGTGGTAGGACTCTGGGGGTGGATGTGATTCACCCTGAGTTCTTGAAAGCTCCTGATGTTGTTAGGCTGTCAACATTGCGTTCACGTCAGGGACAGTGCCTTTGGATTGGCAGACTGGGGTGGTGGTCCCAATCATTAACAAAGGGGACCAGAGGATGTGTTCTAACTTTAGGGGATCACACTCCTCAGCCTACCTGGGACGGTCTATGCTGGGGTACTGGATAGGAGGGTCTGTCCATTAGTCGAATCTTGGATCCAGGAGGAACAATGCAAATTCCATCCTGTTCACAGAACACTGGATCATCTCTTGACCCTCACAAGCATACTAGAGGGTTCATGGGAGTTTGCCCAACCAGTCCATATGTGTTTTGTGGACTTGGAAAAGGCATACCATCGTGTTCCTTGGGGGGGGGGGGGTCCTGTCGGGGGTGCTCCAGGTGTATGGAGTCCATTGTTGTGGGTCATCAGATCCTTGTACAAATGGAGTGATGGTTTGGTTCACATTGCCAGCAATAAGTCAGATTCCTTTCCCATGGGTGTTGAATTCCACCAGGGCTGCCCTTTGTCAACAACTTTTATGAGCAGAATTTCTAGACATAGCCAAGGAGTGGAGGAGGTCCGGTTTGGGGGCCTCAGTATCGCCTATTTGCTGTTTCGAGTGATTTCTCATTAGTCCTGTGAATTTGAGTCTGTGTCTGAGTCCGTTTCCCTAGGTCTGTCATTGAAGTCTCTCGTTCTGGTTTGCCGTCATCTTTTGTTTTATGTATTCTATGTTAATAAAACGCACTTTTCCCCAACTACCTGGACTTCTCCTGCTTTGTCCCTGCTGACCTCCTGCCTGCCCTCCTTCCCTTCCACCCTCCCTGTGACTTCTCTTGTGGGTTCCTCTTCTCTTTGTATGGAAGATATGTTCTGCAAAAAATAAAATGAAAATGATAAAACGAAAATACAATCTCCACTTTGCCATTGCGCAAATTTTTGTGTGCAAAAATCCTACAAAAATTAAAATTACACTACGAATAAGAAGCTAAACAAATCGGAAGCAGATAAGTAGCTAACTTAAGTGGCGTGTGACTTTGCCCTTAGTTTGGGTGACAAGGTTGACCATGGCCAAGAAACACGAAGACAAACGAAATTGGCAAACCGAGAAAGTGCAGCTGTGATCTGTAGCTCCGCCCACTGCCCCGCTCCGATTAACATATATTTACATGTAGTGAACTTGAAAATGAAAAGGCAAAGTAGGAAATGAAAAGTCAAGTTGGAAAATGAAAAGACAAAAAGGGTTTTTAATTTTTCACATATGACTCATACATGAGTAGAAAATTAAAATGCAGGATTTTTGGAAAGTGGAGATTGTATTTTCTTTTTATCATTTTAATTTTCATTTTATTTTTTGCAGAAAATACCTCCCATTCTCTTTGTGTCTGCGTCCTTGGATAGACTCCCCAGCTCTTCAACCCTCGGATCACCTCTTCTCGACTATGGCTTCTGGACATGTCTCGGCTTCTGGTGCTATCTACGGACGGATTATAGTTAAGACCCTGCAACGACTTCTGACTCCCTCTCTGTCTCATCCCTAATAAACTCGCTCGGAACCCTCTGTCCTGGTCTTGTGTCACGGTACAGAATACCTTGCCGGACAAATGGATCCACAGGATCTACATGACTAACTGCAGCAGGCACAGACCCAGATTTCCAGGTTAAAGGATGTAGTTAGACAGCTGCAGCTTGCAGGGGCAGCCACCGCTCCACTGCCCCCCTCACCCTCATGGCCACCCATATCAGTGACGGGCACCCGGATCATTGCCGGGCTTTTCTCATGCAATGTGGGTTGTACATCGATCACCACCCTGACCTGTTTCCTTCCGACTAAGATCGTGTCCATTTTGTTATGTTACTGTTGGGTGGAAAGGCCCTTACCTGGGCTACTGCACTCTGGACGGAGAACAGCCCACTTCTCCTCTCATTGCGGGAGTTTCAATCGGCCTTCAAGGAAGTATTCGACCATCCGGCAGTGGGAAGAAACCTCAGAGATCAATTTTTGGATTTGTGACAGGGAAATCGATCAGCTTCCGACTTTTCCCTAGAGTTCAGCACGCTGCCAGCCGAACTACATTGGATAACCGACTGCCTTCAGACCATCTAGAAGATCAACACATCATCCATATGAGATAGGTACTTCAAAGGTTAGTGGATAACCAACTCTACGTTAAAGGTAAGAAATGTTAACTTCATTGTTCCACTTTTAAATTTCTGGGATACGTTATCACACCTGGTGGGGTCGCTATGGATGAAGAGAAAGTAACAGCAGTACAGGACTGGCCGCGGCCAACGAGAGTAAAGGACTATCACAGGTTTTTGGGTTTTACCAATTTTTATTGTAGGTTTATAGGGGAGTTTAGTACTTTGGCTACCTCGCTCACTGATCATTTAAAACATGGTTAGAAGACACTGATGTAGACGATGGAGGCTCAAATCGCCTTTGAAGATCTGAAGAAGCCCAAGCTCCCTTTCCAGGTTGAAGTAGATACCTCTGAGGTGGCGTAGGAGCAGTGCTTACCCAAAAGGATCCCCAGACGGGTAAGACCCATCCATGTGCATTCGTATCCAAGAAGCTCTTCAACGCCGAACGCAACTATGATGTGGGGAATAGGGAGATACTTGCTATAAAGATGGCCCTAGAAGAATGAAGGCACTGGCTGGAAGGAGCATTGCACCCCTTCCAGGTGCTGACCGATCATCGCAATCTACAGTACCTCAGAAATGCTAAGCATCTTAATGTGCGTCAGGCACACTGGGCTCTCTTTTTTACCCACTTTGATTTCCAGGTCACCTACCACCCTGGTTCTAAGAACATTGAAGCAGATGCCTTGTCTCGTCACTTCTCTGCTGCTAAGTCCTCAGAGCCCAAGTCCAGTCTTCTTCCCTCCTCCTGCTTCCTCAACCCTATCATCTGGGATTTGGAGCAATGCCTCCCGGAGCTCACCTCCCGAGTGTCCCTCATAAAGGCCATGTCCCATGCCAGCTACATAACGAGGTTCTCCAATGGGTATACACATCCCTCAGTTCAGGACACCCGGGGGTCCAAGCAATCACTCGACTGGTGGGGAGATACTACTGGCGTGTGGCGTAAGGAGGTAGAGAGGTATGTGTTACCCTGTCACCTGTGTGCCCAAAATAAGGCCTCTACTGGTTCGCCCTCTGGGCTTTTACAACCTCTCCCAGTATCTACCCATCCCTGGTCTCACATAGCAACAGATTTTGTGACGGACTTGCCTCAATCCCAGGGACACACCACAATATTGACTTTGGTTGATAGGTTTTCAAAGATGTGTTGCCTGGTCCCATTGCCCAAGCTGCCTTCTTCTCTAGAGCTTTTACTCTTCTGGGTTTTCCGGTACTATGGGTTGCTGGAAGATAATGTCTCTGATAGAGGACCTCAATTTGCTTCCCAAGTATTCAAAGCTAAGTGTCTTGGTCTTATGTCACGGTATAATGGGTGTCATGTATGACCTGCAGCAGACACTGGGGCGGTTTGCAGCTAAATGTGAGGTAGTCGAGATGACTATCAGCACCTCCAATTCTGAGGTCATGGTTCTCAACCAGAAAGGGCGGATTGGTGGGGCGATGAGTTGCTGCCTCTAGTGCAGTTGAAGGATCTCTGGGTCTTATACATGAGTGAAGAAAAAAGGGAGTGGGAGATCGACAGATGCATCGGTACAGCGTCGGCAGTAATGTGGACGCTGTACCATTCTGCTGTGGTAAACAGGGAGCTGAGCTGGAAGGCAAAGCTTTTGATGTACCCATTGATCTGTGTTCCTACCCTCACCAATGGTCATGAGCTCTGGGTATTGACCGAAAGAATGAGATCACAGATACAACTGGCCGAAATGAGCTTCCTCCACACAACCATAGAGATAGGGTGAGGAGCTCAGACATTCAGGAGGGCTGCTCCTCCGCATTGAAAGGAGCCAGTTGAGGTGGTTTGGGCATTTATCTAGGATGCCTCCTGGACGGCTCCTTCGGGAGGTGTTTCGGGTATAGCCAACTGAGAGGAGGCCTCAGGGCAGACCAAGGACATGCTGGAGAGATTCTTGGCTTGCCTGGGAGCACCTTGGTATTCCCCCGATGGAGGTAGAGGATGTGGCTGATGAGAGGGAGGTCTGGCCATCCCTGCTTATACTGCTCCCCCCCCGATCTGACCCTGGATATGCAGTGGAAAACGGATGGATGAATGTCATTGTTCAAAGTTAACAGCACCAGAGCTACTCTGATAATGGAGATAACTACTCAAATAATAGAATTTGAATTGAAAATGATTGCATTGGACGATCGGCCATTTTGTGCAGTGGATGATGAGGCATTTTGCCGGCTCATTCACCACTTACAAGAGGTCTCAAAGTGGCCAGCAGATTGATCTTTTATTTTCCACAGAATAAAAAGCATCATAATGTCATTCCACAAATATGTGCCGGCAAACAGATTGGTCCATCACTAGTTAATCTAGGTGAAAGTGGACTTGGGGCCAACAGCTGACACCCCTGTACCATACCACTGCACCCTCTGGAGAAATTCAGTGTTCAAAGGTACAACAGCAATGGCCCTCTCACCTGTAGTAGTTTGACTAGAACTTTTTTTTTTTTTTTTAACAAATTGGAAGGTTAATAATTGACAGGGAACAGAGAGATTGCATTGTGCTGTCAGTGCGCCATGGGGGTAGAGAAGCTGCCGACACAGAGCGAGGCTTTCCTGTCCATGGCATGAGATGGGGAGGGCGACGAGCAAGGATTTCCGTGGAGGACGCCTACTAGAGCGCAACTCTGCAAACACAAAAGAAGGCTGGGATTCTGACAAACACGGCCATCCCCCATGGACCACACTCATAACCCGGCTGAGTAAACAGCCATTTATGCTAGTTGAGGCAATTCCTCCAGAAAATGACTAATGGATGTCCCCCCCCCCCCCCCCCCCCCAACAAAGGCACTCCGGGGCCCAAGGAGACAGGGTTTTGACCAGTATTACAGCCGATCCAGCTGACACCCACCAGCATAATAGAGATCTCCAATTAGAGACCTCCATTAGTCAGGAAGATAAGGGAATGAGAGAGAGTGCAAACATGGCATGATGAGCCAGGGCCTGAAGTGCAGCGGAGAGGGGATGAGGACAAGGGCCACGGAGAGGGGAAAGCAAACAAGCGATAAACAAGGCATTAAACGGCAGCTAAATGTTACGATAAGTCATCGAGACAGACTTCAAAATAAGATTTTGAATATTAGCCGTCACAAACAATGGGTCGTAGACACACGCACAAATTTCAACAGTCAACACTGATGAAAAAACAGGTTTTTGGCATAGCGTTCCCACTGCACCCCCCCTGTCAGCAGTATGAACAGAAGAATCAGCCCTACTTGTCTTTCAGACTTTCTCCATAAACTATGAATGCGATTTCAACAGAAGATTAATGTTATTTTTTATTTTATTTTATACAGTCAAAGCCAAACTCCAACAGCAGGTTTTGTCATATTTATTCATAAGCCATCTGTAAAAATCTTAATACTAATAAAATGTTTTTACATGGTTTGATGTTCATAAACTCCATTTTTCTGCAAAATACCTACCCCAAAATCAAAGCACACTTTACATATTTACAATTCTTTACAATATTGAAACACTTAGAAAACACTATAATTAGAAAACACTTTAAATTCAAGGAAAAAAACAACAACAAAACAATAGGAATATAATTAAAATCTTTATTTGTTTTAAAATATTATAATATTTGCCAAGTAACTCTGAGAAATAATTTTAGGAATATGTTTGAAATCTTTAATTTCCTTACTGTTGCTGATAATGGATTTAAATAAAGTTGGGTGAAAGGACAGACGGTCCTGCGTCCTCCTCACCGCTTACCGTGACCTGTCAGCTGCTGTACAATGGTCAATATCTATTCAGTTACATCCTAGTAGTATTGCACCCGTGTCATACAACGTTGACCTGTCGATTAAGCATGACATTGCATTAATCCTGCACCCCCCAGCACCTATGTCCAGTCAAGCTGGCAGAGGAAAACTCATTCTTTCCACTCTTCAAAATCAGACTATTTGGCCTTCATTTAAAGTTATGAGAAAATGTAAAATGACTGGGATCCATATGCTTTTAATGATCAAGGGAACCCCCCAAGTCTACATATGAGGCAAAACCGTGAACAAGCTGACACGATAGAAACAGCCCTCAGATGACTGCCATCTGTGCACGAGTGATACCCGCATGTGGGTGTGCACACAGGCTCTGGCATGTCATTGGATGTCAAAGCTATATGGTTAATTTCCTACTGTGTGAACTCAAATTGTTCCCTCGCCACATTTTGTGCAGAGGACAGAAAAAAAAGACAAAACAGGCATTTTGTACATGACAAAATAAACTAGTTCTTATGTACAACACCGGTTTGGACCAAGTGATGCTTCACAGTAATTCCTACATCTTGGATTAACAGTTGGGATCAATAAAAATAGGAGAAAAGGCTTAATGATCTACATTTGCCATTTGTAAGTACATGAGTCCCTGTTATAAGTACATAGCAATTCAAGCATTCAACATCAAGTTAAAAAAATAAGGAACTCTATAAAAATAACATAATTTCTTTAAATCTTTCCCTATTCAAACAAACCGCACAAAACAGTAAAGTGTGGTAGGACATCGGTTTATTGTCAGTAATCAACAATCATTTAACCAAGCCGTAAGAAACGGGGGGGGGAGGGGGGGGTTGATTGTGCC
>JAODKF010000050.1:8488258-8518228 GCA_026779585.1 Mormyrus proboscirostris | reverse complement strand
ATGATTCCTTCAGTCATACTTGATGTATTAGGTTTTGGAGAAACATTAGCATGGTCACTTAGTTCCCATGGAGGATTAAAAAAAAACATTTCAAAGCTAACAAAGACAAAAACACAAACAGCTTAGAGATTGAACAGCGGAACACTGGGCCGGTGGGGGGGGCGGCACGTGGGGCCCAGCAAAAGACAAGCAGTGTGCGGGTCGGAGAACGATGGCCGCTGAAAGCCACACTAGGGGGCCCATTCTCCTGCCTCGTTTGAACCCATGAAACCTGACCTGTGGATGGAGACGCCCCCGTGGACAGCTGGGATTACATCAGCAAGGCAGTGTAAGCTAACGAACAGCTGGGCGAGTGCTTTGAACTATGGGAATGAGCACAGCTGAGGTACTGAAAATGGTAGGACCCCCCCCCCCCTGCCCCGCCACCATGGCTCCCCCCAGCCAACCCCGGTAATGTCCATGTCCTCCTCATCTGCCTGTCCTCTTTATTCCATTTACATAAAATCTCAGGTGGTTTGAAGTGATTTGCTGCCCCCAAAAAGCCACCCCACGCCTCAATCCCTGCTTGCATGCAGTAACCTCTTCATTAATGAGCATTTTTGGTTTTTTTTTGAGGGGGGGGGTGCCTCAGCACACTGAGGGAGAGAGGGAGTGAGAGGAATAGGAGAAGAAAAAGAGAGAGACATAAAGAACGGGAAGGGGGGGAACAGGGATGGAGGGGGGGAGTATGAGACACAGGGCCAGAACATGGTGAGATGAGGCCCCTGGACGCCTGACGTTTGGAGGCCCCCCTGTCACAACAGACAGACTGAAAGACAGACAGAGCCCGTGAGATGAGAGGAGGAAAGAGTCAGAGAGAGAATCAGAGATGGGGGGAGACAGATGAGGAGAGACAGTATGAGAGATGGAGAGAGAGTCAGAGGGACGAGGGAGAGAGTGAGCACATGAGTCAGAGAGACGGAGGGGGAGAGACAGTGGAGAAAGCCAGAGAGATGGGAGCCAGGCACAGAACGGCCGAGGCACGGAGCTATGAAAGTATTCGGGGGGGGGGGAGCAGGCACAGTATGGCAGAGGGGCAGAGTTTTGGAGGGCAAGTATAAAACCACAGAAGGGCGGAGTTATGGAGATTCTGGGACAGGCACAGAATGGCAGAGGGGTGGAGTTATGGAGGTAACGGGGGCAGGCACAGTATTACAGAGAGGCAGAGATTTGGAGGGCAGGCACAAAACAGCAGAGGGGCGGAGTTATGGAGATTCTGGGGCAGGCACAGAATGGCAGAGGGGTGGAGTTATAAAGGTATGAGGGCACAGCACAGGGGGATGGCAGGTAGAGCACTCAATGGTGGGGGAGGCTTAGAGAACAATAAAGGGGCAGCGTGGGGGGGAGCAAAGCAGAAGGATAGAAGAGAGAGAGTCAGAGAGACAGGGAAGATAGAGAGATGAGGGGGAGAGAGTCAGAGAAATAGACAGCATGTTTACATGTTTACACATTTAATCAGACTGCTGTCCTTGTCCCAGGATACATACACAGCAGGGGAATATATTTATTTTATCAAAGTATGTCCAACCCAGCTACAATAGGTGGTGATATGGCTGATTTCAGTTTGTTAGTATTGGGTTTTTCCGGGTTTTTCCTATGTCACAGCCGTCACAGATGTAAAAAAATAAAAAATAAAAGCAATAATAATGGATGTGTGGAGAAATGAAGTGACAAGCTTTAATTGCGATCTGCCTGGATGAACAGCTAAGACAAGATCAAGATAAGCAACTATCACAACACGGTACTGGAAAATCTTCAAATATTCCCAATTTGATTTTGTTGTAATAAATATTGGGATACTTATGAAACAAAACAAGAGTTCTCACACACCCGTCTAGCAGTGATTTAAACAGCAAGGATGAAAATGATTATGATCATCTCAGAAAACGCATGCAGCGCTCATGCAAAACAGCGAGGTTAACTTTAAACTGATTTTTAAACATACATTAGACAATCTTGAAAATGAATGATTAAAATTGCAAAGCTTGCTAGTTTTGTGAAAATAAAGTAAAAATATTTTTAGCGAGACAAATACTCTGCACTATAATATCTGTACCAAACTGAAGGAAAGAAAAATCTAGCTGACTAGCGATGTAAGAATTGGACATTGATTGCGATGTTGGTATTAATATTGCACGTCGTCTAGTCCTTCTGCACCCATTTTTCAAATTTAGTACAAAATACCGTGCCAGTACCAGTTTTTACGCCAGTGGAAAACCAACACCTTGAAGTACCGCAGTTTTGGTATCTTCTTGACACTTTAGTTGAGCGGTGAATAGTGTACGTGCGGAATGTCCTCTGCTATGCTCCAAGCTTCTTCTGTTACTTCCGGTCAAAGCTTGTGAGAGAAACTGTGGAGCATGTGCGGAGCCCCTGGCAAGTTTGAATCCGAATGAACGTATAACATATACATGCAGGAGTAAATCGACTCCCAGTCGCATTGTCCGAGTGTCTTAGTCTGACTTTGAGAAATTTGATACAATTTGATACAATTTCAATCAGATTAACATGTTTACATGCACTTTGAAAGTACGGTTTTAGTCGAACTAGCACAATAATTCGATTTTCTTAGTGTGCATGTAAACGCACTGACAGAGAGTGAGAAACGGAGGGAGAGAGAGCACGAGTCAGAGGAATGGAAGGATAGCGAGTCAGAGAGAAAGGGCTGGATCATGGTCCTGTGAACCCGCCGGACACCTACCCTTTGGAGGCCCTTTTCATGAGAGACAGCGGACACGAGGAAGGAGAGAGTCACAGCGACAGGGAGAGAGAGACGGGAGAGACTCGGAGAGTCAGAGGTAGAGGAATGAAGGGGGACTAAGCGAGACAAGAAGAGTCAACTTGGGAGAGAGAAGCTTGGTGAGAAAACAGCAGAAGCAGTCCAGAAGGGAAGGGGGTGGCGAAAAACTGCGAGAAAATGGAAGATGATTAAAGCCAAGAGAAAGAATAAAAGGAAAGTGATGGAGCAGCGATCAAAGTGCTGGGGAGGAACAAAGGGAGAGGCAGAGAGAGTTTTGTTTTAATCAACCACTGAGAAAGAGGAACAAGAGTGTTCAGGGTGGGGGGTGTGGGGGTTGGGGGACTCAGGCACATGAATGGAGAACCATGCGGCATAGTGGGGGGGGGGCGGCTCCCCAGAGGCTGATTAGCACAGACTCCCCCCCCAGAAAGCCACCAGAAGCCCTCTGCATGTATATTTTATGACAAATACTGTGTATAATACAGCAGCACATATATTCACATACACGCGTCACATGTAATATAAATCCACATGCGTGTTATAAACACAGCTGCGGATCACTAGTTGTTACCGGCGTGTGAGGAGAAACAGAATAAAATGGCTGGATGGGAGCCCTGCTACTCCACTTGGCAGCTGGACAGGGGCACTCCCTGATGCCTGTGGTGAGCCCCCTCACCTGATCCCCACAAGAGGAAAACATGAAGGTCTCCAAGCTACAGAATGAGAGGCACTGAATATAAGGGGTGCCCAAGGGAGCATCCCCAAGCCACTCATGCCAAAATGTTGGACCGAAGACCACCAGGCTGTCGAAACACACACTCAGCCCAACATTTCCTTTCATTTGTATCACTGACCCCCATTAGAAGATTTCAATAATAAAACTGACTTTTTTTTACCCACTCAGCAAGAAAGTCTCCCGTAACTTATTTTTTATTTCAAACAGCTGTCATGCACACAGCACTGTCTGGGGGGGGGGGCAGCCTGACTGCCCTTGTCAGATTTTTTTCTCTATCTGGAACAGGTTCCGTGCGTTTTCACAAAAAAAAATGGCTCCAGCATGGGCACCACAGAAAAGTTGGTCTTAGAATCTGGGACCATAACATTCTCGAGAGTGGGATGGGCTGTCGTGTCCAACCCTTCTGCACACCTGCAAAATTCAACCCATAATATAATTTAGTCTAATATTGCCGGTGCTGGTAGTGAAAAAATTTCCCAGCTAACTAGCAGAAAAACGTTACAATTTTTTTTTTATTCTGCGGAAAACAAAAGATCCCTCTGCTGGCTCGATTTAATAGTAAAGAATAAATATGGCACAAGTCAAAAAAATAAAACGTGGCGGTCAGAAAAGTTCAGTTTTAGCAGACTCTTACTGCGCGCTTCTCAAAAGCACAGCAGAAAGACAGCGAGCGGCACAGGGAGCCTTTACGGAGACAAAATGTCGTAAAAAAAGCTTAAAATGGTATGGATTGCATTTGCTGAAAATAAGAATTTTACATAAAATGACTTGCACTAAAATATTTGAATAATTCACATAAATTATGCAACGTTAAATATCTTATTCTGTAGAAAACAAAATATGGATTTAATAATACATTACAAACATGTCACAGGTCGAAAACATAAAATATTATGCCAAAGAGATCATGACACGGACTGCAAAGTTTTTTTCAAAGTTTTAGCTCTTTTATTGCGCGATTCTTAAAAGGACAACGGTAATATAGTGAGCGAAAATAAACTGACTTACACACACAGACAAGGGAGCCTTTACGTGGAAACAGGCCATGGAGAGATAATGCGTCATACTCTGAAAACATTTTTTTCTGGTTCAGCAGCTTATAAAAACTTAAAATTCAAAACAGGTAACAATAAATCCAAAAAATGAAATACAGATTAAGCTTTGCTTTACTTTCACTTCTGCTTAAGTAACATTTCTCTTCCATTCTTTTTTGAAACCAGTGGAAATGTGGGCAGGTTCTCAAAAGCCACCAAGCGAGAACCAGCCTGGCACTGGCACCAACAGTGTTGGTGGAAATGCGGCAGGGAAAATGGTGCTCGGGAACTTGCATCCAGCAAGGAGGTGGGGGGTCTTGCAGAGCCGTGGAAAAAGGCAGGTCTGCTGTAGACTGGAAGGAGGGCATAGCACCTGCCCCAGGGACAACATGGGCCATACTGCACACTCCTCCTCTCCCCGGGCCAGAACCACCGCCACCCAATCCCTACTTATTTTGTTTTTATATATATATATATATATATATTGTTTCACATTTAATACAAAATCCCAGAACCACAAAGTGGCTAAGAAGTAAATATGCAAGGTGTAAAACCTGCAGAAAATCTCTGTACACATGACCCCACCCCACTTCCCAGGACAAGCACGTCAGCCAGAAGGGGGCGTCTGACGGCAGGGGACAGAAAGAAAGAACAAAGTAACACGATGGGGGGGCTTGCAAAGCGAACAGGAGCTGGAAGAGACGAGGAGGAGTACCGCCCGGGAAACACAGAGGAGCCAAGAGCCAAGAGACATGACCTAAACCGAGCAGCCGGTGACAGCATGACTTACTCAGGAGGATGTAGTCCGGGGGCTAAATCTACAAAGCCCCGCTCCCCCCCCCCTTGCTATTTAAAATCATTAACAAACCAGTTTGTCCTTAACCACAAACTGCTCAACTAACTATAACTGCTATTTATCTGCCTTGGAAGGTGACAAGTCCAAAAGGATGTGCGGATGGCAGATCACAGGCACAATTCCCAAGGTAACTGATGGTGATGCGGGAGTTCAGAGCCAACTGATGCTTCCTCACCTGTCAGGGCTGCTTTGGAGGGAGGGCAGACGATAAGAGTACCCACGTTCAACTCAAAAAAATCAGCAGGTTGTCCTGACCGACCGTGTGGCACCACAAACGTGTCGGTTTCACGTGCGCGTGCCGAGCACAGCACGAGGGGGGAAGAAAAAAAAAAAAAAAAAACATACGACCTAAATGCGCCGTTAAAATTCGGTTTCCGCTGCAGAACCTCGGACGACCCAGTTCCACTTGGCAGAGGGGAAATGCGGCCCCAACGTTCGGGAGGAAACCCGAAGCAAAGCAGGGTGGGGCGGAGCACTCCCCCCCCCCTCCCCGCTGCCACCTGTGCCCCAGGAGCGACCCGGCATCTGCCAGAGTGCGAAGCGTGCTGCTGTACGCCAGGATGTGGCGAAGAGGTCTTCCCACCCCACGTTCGCCAAGCAGCAGGAGACCTACATGGGGTTCCTACTTACAGGACAATGCTGCGAAAGGTGCTCCAGCCCCACATTTCCTGACCTCACACTTTCAGTGACCTGATTAAACTTCTCAGAGCTCTTTTGGAACTTTTCTCCTCGTTCTTCCCAGGATTCAGAAAGTCAAAGGGAGGAACCCGAAGGGCTCACTATTCCCAGACCTTCAGGTCTAAAATGTCCTCTGCACCCACACACACACACACACATACACACACACACACATACACATACACATACACAAATTACAGGCAAGAGAACCACACTGAATTCAACACTGTCCTCCAACAAACTTATTTTAAAAAGGTTTAGTTTAGTTTTTACTGATTTTGTAATATACTGACCTGGCACCAAATCAGCCTCATCTTGGCCTCTTTTAGGTACTTTCTGCAGAAACTATGATACCTAGAACCCAGTGCCCGTAGCACCTTATACCGTGTTTCAGTGCCAACACCCTTGCAACAAGTCCGGCTCATCCCACGCAACACCGGAGCACCTCAGCCCCCAGCCCTCCCTTCCCGGGCCCCCGGCATGTAACGAAGCGGATAAAAGCGACCCATGCCGGAGCTCTGCTAATGTAGGCCAAGGTGAACAACAGAAGCAAAACAATGGGATGGACCCCTTGTGAAAAGCAGCCACATTAAAACTGACCTAATCCTGCAGGCGATCTGTGCCACTTAGAAGCAAAACGAGACTCTAAGCCTGCAGTTTTGAGTCCTAGGGAAAAAGGGGGAAAAAAACAAATCAGACAGATTCAGTCGTTTAAGCCATTAACCTGTCAAGATAGCAATCGTACGGTCAACAAAGTAATAAACGCATGCTGAGTGCCTTCTATTCCCACTTTTGTCGGGTCGTTTTTTTCTATTTTACAAAGCGTAAAGAAAGCAAAAGACTCAACGATCTCCCTAGTCTCAGCACCGGCCCGATCCATCCTTCACGCCGGCGTCCCTCTCCGGCGTCCCCGTCATCTGACATGCTCCCTCCCTCCGGTCGCGGCACGACCCACGCGTACAGCTCTCTCATTTCAGGTCTCGGGAAGCCAGACATGGCAGACTGACAGCTCCTTGGCCATTAAAAGCGAGCGGATCGCTCTGTGAAGCCAAGCGATGGCACACCTTCAACAGCAACAGCAGCCGTATTCAACAACAATTACGTTTCCCCGTTTTACTGCACTCTTTATTATTTTTTTAACTACACATTTTTTCAATTGGTGCCATAAGTGAACTGGTGCCACGAAGCCGATTATCAGCGTTAAAAATATTTATCTAAATTTCTTCGTAGTGATTTTGCAAGTAGCAAGTTGACTAGAACGAGCATTTTTGTTTCCAGATCTGTTTTTCATTATTATGTTATATTGTTAACCATAATTGACCAACGTCAGAGTCCATAGATTTCATAATACAGATTAATAATACATTTCATGACATTGTAACCAAGCAGAAGACAAGCCACAAAGCATTTCAATGTGCCGTTCAGCCGGTGATAAAGTAATTTTTGTTTAATCACACACACACACATTTTCATAAAATTTCAAATTCCGTACGCATACTTATTGTCCAAATTTGTCAATCGTTACTTTGACACGCACATAAATCGTGCTATTCGTCAAAACAACAGCGATCACAACACATGCTTTTGTATTTCACATTCAAATCATTATATAGTTTAATGTTTTTTATTTCCTAATGTCGTGTATTTCTCTCAATTTCCAATATTTGGATACCATCCATACAAGCTAAAAAATACATCTATAATATTTAACACACATATACATGCACGTATAGGCTACCTGTCGTATAGCTAACATAAGAATGTTACATAGTTATAATTTGAGAATACAACAAAATAAAGATGTGCTTGTACTGATTATATAATTAATACTGGTCTCCGTGCAAACTAACATTAGAATAAGACTCAACACACAAAGCTGTTTCCAAGCTTCCAAGCTTAGCGGCTCAATGCTTAAGCATCTACCGAGGCGATCTTTACTGCGGAACCACAAACGCCTAGAATATACCAGATCCGGGCCTGGACCCTAGCAGCCCCGCCGTGGACCAAGCGCCAAGCACCAAGCGCTTCGACCGGCGTGCGACAGCAAACACCACTATCTAATGTACACACGGGTTACAATAATCACCAAAAGGCAACGAAAGCATAGGAAACATAAAATAAAAACGCGGAGAATAATGCCGGTTAACAGTAAAACATTTATATTAGGAGAATAATGAGAACATTTTACAAATATCCTGATAGCGGCGAACCATCGTAATAAGTAGACAAGCGACAAAAATTTCAGGGTAAATCGCAGGCTTCTTGGCTGCTTAAAAATAACACACGCAAAATATACATCGTGCATGTGGATCCTGATTTCAGGAATTCGCATCATAAAAACTGACAGTTTTCCCAGGGTCATTCGACGCTTAAAACACCTGGAGGTGCATTAAACTGTTCAATAAAAGTAAAAATTAAGCTAATTACTAAAAACTACGTAAAGCAGGGGCCCTCGGTAATTTCTAATTTTCAAAATTGTCATGTCGTCGCACTAATTTCCTTTCTGTATAAATGATTGTTTGGGGATAAATCCCCGGGGTCACCCTTAAAAAAACACATAGAAAGCCACTGAAGCACAACGCCAGCGACTCGAAAAGGCTAAATTCAGTATGGATCTATTAAATCGCATATAATTTGTGCCTGTACACTGAACGTGACGCCGAACAAACCTGAATGTGGTGCCATTGGGAGGTGGGACGAATAGTATTTTCCTGTCTGGAAGTGTCCGCGATGTTGTACAGACGCGTGGCCGGTAGAAGCAATCCTAGAGGCGGCGCGGTGGACCAAGGCACCCCGCTCAGACAGGAGGTGGGGTGGTGGGCCGAAATCCCGGCCTTCCATTTTGTTGAAATGTGATTAATCCGAAACCCAGTAGGGATCCCCAGGACATCGAAAGCAGCCCAAATAATATAATTCCTTTGTGGGACTTCTTCTAGGTATTGCAGTCAACATATCGGTGGCTCCTGTAGCTTAAAAGTAGCTTCCGACCATTGTCTTTCCTGCAAGGGAGAAACACAGCGGCTGCTGAATATAACAAACAACGCTGGAAAATATTATGCAGAACATCTAATGAGGAATTCTGAATAAACTGTGCTTTAAAATGACCTACGACGCGGTGTATTTCAGTACTGTTATCTATAACAATTGTTTGGTTAAGCGTCCGGATAACTGTAACTATTGTACAAGTCTTATTGCACGGAGACACAAACGTTCACCATTTGTGGTGGACGTCATTGAGGCTAAATGTAAACGCCGCAACAAAACAAGTCAACATCAGCAACTACTGAGATTTTTTAAAGGACATATTTGACGACTATCATCGTTAAACCGTGCACACTTTCATATAGTAAAATCTAGCCGCCTGCATGTCTTAAGGTTGTGCTTTCAGAGGATGAGAGCCTTTCCAACCAATATCGACCGGAGTGGAAACCAAATCGCACCTTTTTATTGATATGGCTTTACAACATCCCGCGTTGTATTTTATTTTAAATGAAAACACCATTTTTACTTCAATCGGTGAATTAGTTTTCATAATGTAGCGGGTCGTTTCACCCGACTTCTTTTATATTGAAATCTAGATACAAGATAAGTTACGATGCATTTATGGATGCATTTACTCTGTCGTTGAGTTGTTATTTATAATACAACGTACCTTCCCTAGTTACATCAGTCGAGGTGTTCTTATTCATTAACCAGTTTTGGCAAACTGCAATTAATGATTTACAGTATAAAACGGATTTACCAGGGTGACAATCTAAATTCAGATTCAGGGTGTTCTTTAATTGGGTTCGTCTCCGGGAGGTAAGATTCCTTTGTCATTAGAGGACAGAGATGACCTTTAACGGAACTGTAGATGCAAACATACATTTATGGCTTTGCGTTTTGACAGCTAAATATTAGTTGATGAAGAGTCGTTGTTTCTGCAAGCACATATGAATGTGTGTTTATGTTTTTGATTGTATTCAAGACATTTTATTCCGATGCTGAATTCTAGGCGTACAAAACAACAGACTAGATCCCGAAGGTTGTACTCAATAAATGAACACAATGATTCATTTGTAAATGAGGTATGTGTTTAGAGGTCAGCTTCGGTAGTACATTAGGCCTAAATAGCAACTAATAGAAATATATAGCATAAGAATGTAGGAGTTAATTGTAAATCCATTTACAAGCCATAGGTCATACACCACAGTATAATTTAATCGCAATAGGCTTAAGATCTTAGTACAGTTGAAATGTTCCTTTGGATGCAAGAGGAGCCGTCGTAGTTAAAACTAAATAAGTGCGTGATTAGTGTCTTCCATATGAAATAGTATTTATCTTGAATAGGCCTATGATAAAAATGTATTTCAGACAACTCGATGATACGTTCCCAGTTTGAGTTATATAATGAAAATCACACGAGCGTATCATTTTGGTATAAAGCAAGCACCACCTTCCTTACTTTATAAAATAAAAATATTTACATTTGCGTTTATATGTTCTTACACTACCTCGGTTAACTGCGCAAAGTAGGAAAAGTAAGAAGTAGAAGAAGTAAACGCCTATGATTTTAAAATGCACTCGTAATTTAACTTCATTGGTAACTACTCAAGCTGTCATTGTCTCCACATTGCTTAATCAGTCTTCAGAGTCCTTCATAATGGAAAACGCGTGAAAATAAGCGACCATTATCGCGGATACTATATTAAAATTTAACTAATAACATTTTTATAAATCTCTAAGTATGTTATCTACTATTTCTAATTCAGAAAAAAAAACGTATAGCATTGTGTATGTCGATAGCCTGGGCTTCATACGACTATAGAAAAACTAGCGTCTGTCGAAACAAAGCAACGTCTGGATTGAATTATGAATTATGTGTCCGATTCTGAATTTAAGGCTGCAACATACACAATGCGAATGCATTTTTCGGTTAAAAGTGTGGTCGGATTTAAACACTGGGCAATTATTAGAGATACTGTTTTGAATTGATCAGGCCGAGTGCAAAACGACCACCGCACCTAGAACGACCGAAGAGACTACGCCGTGGCTGGGGTACGATTATAAACACACTGCTCTAAGCAAAACGAACGACATTCAGTTTCAATCAAAGCCAAAAATTCAAATTATATGAAGAAGTAATCCATTGACCTTACAATAAATTCTCACCGTAAAATATTTATAATATAGGCTATATTTTTAAACAAAACAATGATACAGCGAAACGAGGCTATTAACTACAATGAAGCGTCCTTTATATTAAAACGCGCTGTGTTCTAATTTGTAAATCGATTTCGTCTTGCTTGCTTCAGCCAATAAATCTTTACAAAAAAAACTGCCGTCGTTGTAAAGTGTTATTTTTAATCCACTCTATTCCGTGGTAAAATTATGTGCGAAATCATCCGAATAACCTATTTTAATCATGTTATAAATTATACTACTGTGCGAGAGGAGCAAAATATATTTTCAGAAAAATGAAGGTAGAAACGCGCACGAGGAAATTGGATTCCAGCGATTGCATGAGTATTTTATAGTGTAAAATACAGCGGCTTTGTGTGAGATTTATTTAGCTTAGAACAGGATTTCAAATTTTGCAATTTTATAATCAATACCAGGCTCTCGAGTAAAATAATACAAAATGAGTATGACATATATTTGCAAGAAAAATAAAATAAACTGTTTACTTACTGGTAAGTTATTCCTCGAATAACAATAAATAATCAAAATGGTCATGAACAAAAAAAATAGTTTAAAAGTTGCTGGTGGAAATGGTTACATTATTGACGTGGTAGCTGTTTAGGTAGGCTACGCCGAACTTCTGGCTCCTTGTCTAGTGAATCGAAATTCGAACCTCCAAACAGCTTTCTCAGCGCCTCGTTCAGCTCGTGCCTCAGAACCTAGGGAGGGTAAACACGCTCGCCCATTGGCCGGATACCCGCATGTTAATGTGCTCGTGTAGTTAGCCCGGGGACATACGGACTCCGCTATTGGTGGACGCTCTCGACCAATGGCAGAGCTACTAGAAGACCTAAACAAAACGGCGGGCGCCTAATTCAAGTTCCCTCATTGATCTATGAAGCGTAACTCCCGTCATGCGTAATTCGTAAGGGAAATGCAACAAATTGCATTTTGTGTAGGAATTATTTAGGACTTTATTGTTTTGAGCTGCTTTTTGCTAAACAGTACGAGAAGAATTAACTTTAGTCTTTCGTCGTCACTAACATATGTTTAGACCTATATTAAGTTTTGGACATACCATTTAAAGTACTGAAACAAACAACGGATACAGAGCGGTGATACTTCAATAACTATTCCAGTGTGTCCTGATGTTCTAACCAGTGGACCGGAACGTCAGCATGGCAACCACTATACCATTTTAACGGAAGTGCACACATTAAATTCTGCCAGCTGTGGTCCTGGAGGGTTTTAATAAAACAAGGTTTTCCTTTTTCAGTATCGCAAACTGCAAAAGATAAGCAGTATGTAATAATTCTTCCAAATGTTATACGAACTTGGGTTTAAAATTGTTTTAAAATGAGAAACACTAGCAAGTTATGAACATTGTTTTAATGGGTACTTTAATCATTTATTTGTATTATTAAAATTAAGTGTATGTATAATATATAGCCATTGGTGTTAAAAACTTATTGTCTCCCTGTAGGTTGCGATTGGTTTTCGTGCTGCCAACACGTTGTCAATCAGAAAGCATAAACAAGCCTCTGATTGGCTGCTGGCCAGTCCGCACTGGGCTGTCTGAAGAAAGCAATTACTGGCCCTGTGGTTTCAAGGCAGCCCAGAATGGAATGATGAAAGGAGATAAGGAGAGACTGTTTCAAGGCTTCCCTTGGGCAGACCTCGCTGGCCCTATATCCATTCGAGAGTCAATAGTGAATCAAAAGAAATCGGATAAAAAAGTGGCACATTACATGTATTAAAATATCCTGTCCTGATTCGACGCAATAACAGCATAGCAGTTAGCGTTGTAGGGAGAAATTCCGTAATTTGCATGAAAGATGGCTATAGCCAGAACGACGATTTAGAGTTCTCCAAGATAATGTTTGAGGAGAAAAAAATGGAATGGTAGGATCTGAAGCGCCGCCAAATAAAACGTAGGGCTCTCCAAGAAGACAGGAACTCACAAGCATTGATCATTTTGCACAAGTTTTGAGGTTCCGTGTTCTTGTTGACTTTTTTGTAAATCTATATTGCTTAATATCAGAATCAAAGGAGTTAAAAATTCCCAACGTAAAAATGTGTCGAGTATCTTAACGCTAATGACAATGTAACTTCCATTATTGTCGTGCAGTTCACGATTCAGATTACGTTGAATGAAACGTGGCGTCCACCGTGAAGCATAAAAAAACGGTAATTTCATTCATATGTATCCATTCTAATTTTTAGGTGATGACAAAAAAGTTGCCTGTTTTCGACAGTTATTACGTTTCATGTTAATACATTGTTTAGATTTTATTACCAATCTCATTATCAAATTACAGAATTATACTATTAAATAGGCCTCCGTGGCTAAACGACTGATATTTTAGGAAGATTAACATTAACTATATGTAGGTGATCCATATCTGCCTGCGTATTTACAATATGAACACTTTCTAAATATTCCACTATAACTGTCCTGACTCGGAGCTTAGTTTTTTTACGGTAATAGGAGGCGTTTGAATGAGTAGCTAGTAACATAGTCTTTGACATAGTATATTCAGAACTCACCTTTTCCAGCGCGCAATGCCACTTGGCTAAATGTAAGGGCTCATTGTAATATTCACACAGATGTGTGTTTTGACTGGGTGGCGACCCATAGCCCCTCGCTCCTGCGCCAGCACCCGCCGCCCACACGCATTTTCTACACCCTAAACCATTGCTGGTAAAGGAGCATTGAATTTCTCCGTTTTTTGTGATGTCGCTGTAGATTTAACAGCTAGAGACGTGGGTGTAGAAAAATAAAACTGCAACTTAACGCTTTACACCGAGGTTATTAAATCATTCAGCCTAGTGCTTAATAGTATGTATAGACCGCTGATAGAAAATTCGGCCGTCGTTCACCTATGTTACGACTGTGGTATTTAGATGATGTGTAGGACAATAATATTCTCCAAAATGTTCATATAGGCTTGGCGTGTAAGACCTATATATATCCCGAGTAAAGAAAAAAATTATTGACGTTTGTGCTAAATCAGGATGGCCGATTGTAATCTATTATCTATCTATCCATCCATCCATTGGTTGTCTCAGCTTAAGTATATTCCGGGACACTGAACTACCGTGTGAATGACGAGTGCATGCGTAATTCAGAAAAATGGCAGAAACCACAGCGCTGGGTAGGTGCTCTGTGAGGAAACGCCGAAGTAATTAATGTGGAGTGTCTGATTGCTCCTGAAGCAGACCGGTCCCGCGAAGAAGATTGTCCCGGGTAAATGAAGCATTACAAGATGGAGCTTCCCGTCTATTTTCCATGCACGTGCAGCAACCGGAAGAGAGCGTTTGTCACCAGCTGGGCTGTGCAAGGGTACAGTATGATCGACCCTTTTGGATATTTGAGTTAACTTAAGAAAATGTACAATGTTGAAGACATCTCGTTTTCGGTATAGACGAAAGCCCACAACGGCCTTTTCTGACGCAGAGAACACTGCTGGCCAGAAGGACAAAAAGCGAAATGTGACCACCAGTCATCACCAACACGTCTAATGCACATCATAACCGGTCATTCTACTAAGTAAATAAGAATTTCAATTAAAAAAATATACATATCACGAGTTCCCGCACCCCCCACGTAATCGTTTATATGCATAATGGTAATATGATACATTAACATATATATTTGATGCAACCTTGAGGTCTCAGGTTTCACAGTTTATGCAGGATTGTAGACACGTTAGTTGATCAATAGGCCTATAACTATGTGGTTTTTAACTAATGGAGAAATATCTAAATACTTCTCAGAAATTTGTTTCATAGCTTTACACAAAAAATATGTAATACAAGAGATGACACCGGGTTGTCATATTACAGTTCTGTCTTCACCAGGTCCGAAATGAAAGTCAAAACAATGGCCATCATTTCCGTCAATGTCACAACATGGTAATTTACAACCCATTAAAAGTAGAGTAATCTAACGGCCACGATTTGCAATTTGTTCGAGACGGGCGTGAGCTGGTTTATTGAGTTAGCGGTTTTTGATAGTTCAGTGCGTGCTATAAAGGCTGGTCTTTGCATAATGTGGTCATGTTCTAGCAGGTATTGTTCCCTTACAAAAGTAGCGAGCAGGTATATATTTGTTTCTGACTACAATTGAAATGTCGCTTGTAAACACATACATAAACACACAAATATACACGATATCAATCTATAAGGTCTTTAGCACCTGCATATAAACCATGCGACAATTATTTAGGAAAATCTTAGTCTTACAGTTAAGCGACAACGCTCATATTAGTCCTATATTATGAATACCATAACGCCACAGTCCCTATGCCGCTCGATATATATTTTTTGATCGCTAACCGCCTCAATGCATAAGGGCCTAGTAGGCTAGGTCAGCTATTCTACAATGTTACCTGAAGGCCAATGGAGATCTTTAAACTGTGATATTTGATTTCGAGATAGTGTTGTTTTCAGAAGAAAAAAAACAATTCAGCTACCGGATTTTTTTTACATAGGCCTGTGCTCTAGAAAATAAGATCAACGTTGTCTGCGCACTAAACAACGCACGTCACCTAACACGTAAAACGTAATGGGAAAAATGGATGTGGGCGTGAATAACGAAACGGGCTATATTGTGCAGTATGGTGTTTGGGTAGCCTACCCATTTCATAAACATGTATTATTTATATATAACAGAGTGATTTGTTTCAATCAAACCGTATTGCAGGTTTCCTTTTTTCTTTTCTTTTCTTTTTTTTTTTTTTTTTTTTAAAAAAAAGCTGCATTACCTTTCTGATTCTAACTTGGTTATATATCCTTTGCAACAATGCGTCCTCCAAATATATGAAACGCCACATCAGCCTATGTCCTGCAGCCGTACCTCCAAATAACATAATTCAAGATCTACGCAGTCAAATTTCCGTTCGATGTTCATGTGAGTTCAATGCAAATAATCTCAATTATTCATGAAGACTTTTCAAAATATAACAAATACGCACAAGTACATGGGATTTAAAGTTATTAAACGCGTTAGTTATAAGCTATGATTTAATTAAACAAATCATTATCTTTCTTTTGATTTTTCAAGAAATCAAATATATTGCGTTTTAATTCAGACTGTGCAGTAATAAGCTCCCAAGACAACCTATATTGCTGTGATCGTGATGGAATAGATATATATATATATATACATATGTACATTGCATTAATATAAGCGATAACACGACCATTTTAGAATTTATGTATTTCTAAACCGAATTATGATCTGAATTGTGAGTTGCGTTGTCTTTGGAGAAAACAAGTTACTAAAGACACAAAATACAATACCAACGTAAACTCCAGGATAATGAGAGTTTTACATATCCTGATGCTACGGTTTTGGAAGGCAAGCGTTACATAATGCAACATATTGGCCTAACTAGACGAGGGTTTAGAGATTAGCGTATCACTGATAAAAATGTATTTCTTGTAAAATATAATTCAATTTTAAGTAGTTACATTTATATTAAAATGCATTTATAATAGATTCCTTTGCCTAACCATGATGAATTTAACACACGCGCACAGTAAAGCGGAACTGGCTTGCACGTGATCCTAATTTCAATTCTAGCGATGAGTCAGTCTTGCAAAAAAGTAACATTTTAATTACTGGTGCTTCCGTTACACTGCAATTTAAATCTATACACAGTATCCTCGTGCGATGCATGTAAGACTTGCAATGCTGTAATGCTCCTTGAAAATAAACGATGACTACTTTTCTACTAGTGTAGGCCTACAGTGGCGGTGACGGGAATTACCTATTCAGATACTTGTTGGTTCCATATGCAAAACATTTTTATAGATCGTGGGAAAAATATTTAATGCAAATAAACCGAACCAAACTAAATATAGAATATTAGGAAAATAAAAATCGAGTCTGTTAATATCGTGTAGAATTAGTGCGGTTGTATCTGACGTTTGATCGCACTATGTAGTGTTTTTCCACCACTCTTTAAATCGTCCCATGTGGGTGAGAACTCGATATCCACATTTGAAGGGCACGTCGTTTAATAGTAGATCCGGATTAATAGCTAAATACACTTGTATCTGGTAGCACGGCGCGGCATTGTTAATTTTACGTTCCCGCAGATAAGTTTAGTTAAAAAAAAGAGATTTTAACAATAAAATAAACATTTGGTAATTCAATTGCTGAACACAGTTAGTTGTCTTACCATAGAGATGAGATCTGTGCGGTGACACGAACTGACCTTGTGACCTAGTAGCCATCGTATATACAGTAAAGTATGAATAACACAAGGGGTTGGCCTACCGTGTACCCACATCCATTTCTACATTCACACAAATAGCCTATATACTAAAATATTACTAGGCCTACATTCAAAAACGCGTTTTCCCAACTTAGATTGTAATAATAAACAGTTGAATGTTGCCACGACGGTCTAAAAAAATTAAAAACGCTCGACAGAAAGCCTAACCCTTCATAGTAACGTCCCCCATTGTTTTACCTGGAAAATTCCACCGATTACCATATTTAAATTACACAATCATGCCAGATTTAATTTATTTGTGGATATTGCTTGGTTAAAACAAACTAGTAGGCCTATGTTGATTTTTAGGTAGGCCTAAAAAAATGCATAAATTGGTAATGTAGTACAAACTGATGTTGATATCTAAAGTTCATTAGCTGCACACATTTTTTTTTCTACGTTTGCAGTCGTCTGACTACTGGTAATTGGTTTGCAACGTCTCTTTTCCCGAAAAGTAATCAATCAAGAAGCTAAATTAAACGGATGAGTTTTGTTTAGAAAAACACGTATTTCCATTATTTGGACTGAACTTTTGCGCTATAAGCGTTAACTGATGGTCTATTAATTGTCCAAATAAAGGGTGCATGGAAGTTAAAAATGAAGCCTACAAAATAACACAACCGTCGGAATCCTTTTTAATTACTTTTTAAAACTAAGATAGCAGTATGTTTAAAATATAAATTTAAGATCGAAATTTAACCGGTCAAAGATGATCGCGTTTTATACGTAATTCTTAAATACCAATCGTAGAAATTAATTTGTATTTCACAAGGAATATACATACACGTCTTATAATAATGCTTCTATATAGTGGCTATGCATTTTCAATGGTAAATTTGAATGCGGAAAACGTGAAGTACCTACCTATACATATACATACGCCAGTCCCTGAAGGAGACCAAAAATATATATTAATGATTTGTATATAAACAGGAAAATACATGGATAAAAATGTAAACACTCTGGAAAGAGAAGAAAATCTTCACAGATTCCTTTTCATTCGATTTCAGATCCACTCAAAAACGGCGAAGCCGCAGTAGTGTAGCAGTGGTTAATTTAAAGTCGATGAATCGTTTTCCCCAAATACAGGAAACATTTTGGATGGTTTTCTCGCTATCTTTCTATTCCTTAAGAAAACCCATCTAGTCCAGAAAGCAGAGCAAATCCATCCAAGAGACCGAGCAGCCTGTTCAAGGCTCTATAATCTCAGATTTATGGTTGGATGACGCGTCGTCTTCTTCTCCCACAATGGGGCTCGGTGACATTAAACAGAAAATTGATGGAGAGACGACCGAAATGTAATCTCCTTTGCACATTCAGGCCATTGCGTTTGGCCTTCTTTATTTAAAGGAGGGGGCACACTCAGAGCGAATACAACCCATCACCACCGACTGCCCATCCCCCATTCTCTTGGTCATTACAAACTGGACTTTAAGCATCGATTGATGAAGACAACTGTATCCCACCGCCTTACATCTTTGAACGATTTAACACCATGCTGCAGATTTAACTTTTCCTGGCTCCATTTTCTTTACCATCCCGCACTTCAGTGCAACCTTTCAAACTAGGAAAAAAATAAAATATAAAAACAGCTCCGACGCAACACAAATCAGTGATCAGTGAACTTTTAAAACTAAAACAAACATTAACCAAGAAAAAAAATACAAAACTTTCAACGACAATTAAAAAGCAATTTCCTTTAATTTCCATGGTTTCCTTAAAATGATAGATGCAGACCAATGACTTTTAAATTATCAACAGGAGAGTACGCTCAGCAATTAGTACAACGCTCCAAAACAAACCACCGATCATTCATTTTAAATCCGCCGTCCGCCCCAAAAACAGCCCCCATTGCGTCCACTTGATTTGATTAACACTATTACCAAAAGAAAAAAAAACACGAGATCCGAACACCAATCTTTTACTTCTGGCTTCTCCAGTCTTTAATGTATTCCACGGAAGGAAGAAAAGGAAATATCTTTAAAAGTATCTCTTACAGACAACGCCGTCGAGCAAGAGAACCGATATTTTTCTGTCCCCTTAAAAAAATCTGATTCACACTTAAAGGCGAAGGTTACAGTCGCCCGACGCGATTAGCAACCGATTTGGCATCAGTTTGACTTTCCATGTTTGAGTATCATCCCTGTTATTTGAAAGGATAAACCGATCTAGATTCAGCGACCGAAGGTACAAGAGCCCACAAACCTGGTTACTCGTCGCGAATCTGTTAACCTTTCCTTTAATGTGACCGCAGAGGAAGCATGACGTGATTCAAGTCTGCCTCTCTGGGCGGTGGGAGGGGAAACACTGAGTGTTTTAAAAAAAAGACGAATAAGAAGAAAAAAACCACAGAGAAATTATATGAATTAATTATACACCCATAATGGTAGCTATAATTTCACGAGCCCCTCACTATCACTGTAAGGTTGGGATTTTTTAAAGAATCCATCTTGTTTTCGCCAAAACGGTGTCTGGTCTGGTCTTTCTTTCTAATGGTATACCAATTTAAGGCACTTTGCTGGCCTTCTGGGCATCTATGAAAACATGCGTCTCCGTACAGAAACGATGATCCAGTTAACTTACTGAGTTGAACCGTTTACGTAGATTAAGAGCAGAGACGGAAATCGTATTAGTTTTTATTATGCTTTTTCACAAAGGAAACCCCTTCATGTGTGCTTCGGTTTAATACGTGCCATGCTTTCATGCGGGATCCGAAGCTTGAGCGGCATTATAAGCCAGACCCTTAACAATAGGAGTTTCAGACAGCAACTGCCCACAACCGATAGAGAGGAATGGAATGTATGAAGACGCAGAATTACTGAGCATTACTGACCCATATAATAAAACAACGTCTCTTCTTTTTTCATCCCTAGGCCTTGCCGCATCCCGGCACTCAAAAGTCCCGTGACAGAACGTGCAGTCGTGGCATGCTGGGATTGGTTAAGATATATGTCGCTGTTTTAACGTGAATTCCGTTAAGTGATTTTTACCCAGCACTGTCTTAACAGTGGGTCTCGGTAAACGTTACAATCTAGAAATAATACAGTTCCGCAAGTCCAATGAGTTATCGCCTATTTGATAAAAGAATGCTCGTAAATCTAGCTGGTGTTTATGAATCTTGTATTTACACTGTTCATTTACTTTCTCGGACGGTATTTGGACAGATTTCTCAGTGCTACAGAATTAATTTTTATCTTTTGCGTCAGTCTTATTCTTGCTTTAAGGACCCATACTTAGTAGGAGTGGTGAATTTGTGGTCCAGGAACTGCTGCTCGCATACACATGAATGACAGGGCCTGAAAATCTCCGTGGATTGTTCCACATCAGCACCACCGACCACAAATATGTAGTCGTAATTTCTGTTTTTTTTTTTTGTCTCAAAAAGTTTCTTTGGCGTCGTATCCCTTTAACTCTCACCAGATACCTTTCAGACATTGCCAAGGTCTTTTCCAAACATATACCAGAGCAAGTTATAAAGTTGTGACCACATAAACAGATGTAAAATAGCTTTTGCGGTACTGTATCCTCTGTATGCCACCTTCACAGTCATGTGGATAAGTACATCTTTAATTGTTACCCTTATATTTCAGATTTTGAACTCTGGCATACATGGTGGAAACCATGATTAGAATCGAGTGCTTAAGGAAATTGATTAATTTTAAGCAAGTACTTCTGTAATATAGACTGGAAACTGACTTCTCTGATAAATGCATCAGCCAAGGCCCCTCGTCCTTTGGAAATTTGTATCACTAATGCAAACAGATTACATACTGAGTGCTGCTTTGGGTTACAATTGCTGAAATTTCAAGCATCTGTTGAATCAGCCAAGACCACCCTTGGAACTTGTTCAAATACCTCAGTCCTGTGGCTTTCGTTCCTAAGTGTGCAGCTCTGCACCTGACTCACAGCAATTTTCTCTTTTGTTTCCCAGTAGAGAAATGACTGTTTTTTTTTCTGGAAAATAACAGTTTTCTCTGCCAGTCCTTGGCCATCGGCTGAAATTATGAAACATGTATCTGGCTGCAGAAGTCAGATGCACAGCTGCCATATTTCTTCAGTCTTCCGCCACTTGATGCAGAGGGACCTTTCTGGGTTCTGGTTAAGGCAAAGGTATCAGCGGCCAACTCTGAATGGTGCGATGCCGTGCCACTGTGCCCCAAGCCTGATGGTGGGGTACCGTCTGAGGGGTCATGAACTGTAAGCAGATGGACCGCCCCATAGATTCCCTTGGCCCTTGAAGTCGCAGCTGAAAAAATGGATTTTACGTGGGACAGAAGTGAAAGAAAAGCATCACAGATACCCTCCTGCTAAGCTGATAAATAATAGCAGGCATAGAAGAAATGGAAAAGAATAAAAAACAAGCAAAAGCTCATTTGGATGGTTTAAAATGTGGCGAAAAGAGCAGCACTACAGCTGCATCAACAACAAAATCATGGGACTCCGCATGGACAGCCAGGCTTGCAGTACTTTCGTGGGAGCGTGTTCTTCCTGGGGGCCACGGCAGGCGTGTCACTGTCTGCCAGAACAGTCATGGCGCCAGAAGATTGCTCATGGATGCATGTGTGCTGCAGCAGCTTATGAAACATGCTAAAGGCGGCATGCAAAAATTAAGACTGGCAATTAACTGAGTGGGGGATTCTCTCCATCTCATTCACCTGAATGCAAGACAAGAGGGGATATTCATTTGCCAGACTGAATTGCTGGTTTATGCTTCATTTCAGCAAAGCAAAATTCAACACGCTCAGCACAGGGAAGTGAATTCCTCGAGGACAATGTCCTGCGCGGGAATCTGCACATTTCAAAACATTGAAGTAAAGCACAATTGTTTCTAGAGGACTAAAGGAATCTTTTGATGAAAGGATATGGGGGCGGTTCACCCCTACCCTGTGAATGTTAAGTTCCCTTTTCGGTATGCAAGATCTTTTCTTAAAGTCATGGGAGTTTCTGCCAAATGTATATTTTAAAGTGCTGCCCTCTTTGAAAAGCTTGGGAGATAAAATCATGATTAGCTTTTTATTTATGAGGGTGACTCGGTGAGATAGTTGAGCGTGGTACAATGCATGTACATACATTAAACATGCTTCGGGCACCTAGAAGAAAAGCCATCAAACATTATAGCACAAAGAGGGTTGTCTCTTTCAGGCCAAAGTATTGACTTTTCACTCATTTCTGTCCGTCCAAATGGGGTCTTTTTCTATGGCTCTGATACAGCTGCTGGAGAATGGTGACACACAAAGGCGGCTTTGTGACCCCTCACTCCGCCACGCTCCACTCTCCCTCCGCTCTCTTCCTTCCCCACAACATCTGCAGTGGAGAGCACGCCCAGCTTGTCATGTGACCCGGCCGGCTGTCACTGTGGCTGTTGTTTGGCCAAAGAAAGGTGTGTCTGTGAGGCCTGCGGAGCCTCGCGGGCAGCTGCGTCGGCCAGGGCCCTGCAGAATGCGGCCAGGACCCTCCCCCATCCAGCCTGTGCTGCGGCTCCATCGCCGATCCTCCGCATATCTGTTGATCTCTGCTTATTGTCTCAGGTGACAGCTTGAAGAGAAAGTGTTCTTCTGAGGGGTTAAGGGTGGTGGTGAGTGAACAAACCCCGTGTCTCCCAGTGGGTCTAACTGGATCCGCAGATAAAATCCCTCCAGCTAAAGGGGGTGGTTGCGATATGGTGCTTATGAGACTGAAACTCGCGACATTCTCCTAAATATCATGAGTGTTGAATAGGAGAAGCTGGAGTGTGGCATAGGTATGCTCCTCATCCAGCCTGCACAGGCCTCTGGGCAGCCACACATTATACTACACTCAGTGAGGATGAGAGATCAGGGGCAGATAGTGTCTTTGCAGCAATTGGGGTTAAGGGTCTTGCACAAGGGCCCAATGGTGGCATCATTCTGCCAGTCGTGAGACTTGTCAGTGTCCTTCTGCACCATAGTCCTGACCCATAGAGGCACACACCTGCCCCTGGTGGCACTGCACAGACATTCTGCACATATGATTCCCCAGTTTGTCAGTCGTTGGGCTCTATTTTTCGCCTGAGGCAAAGTGGTTCTGCTAGTTTCGCACCAGCGCGTTGCTCCTTTTCCCGCCACGTGCACACAACGTCAAAATAGTAAATGATTTTGCACCCGCTTTCCGCTCTTAAGAGTGGCGCTTATAAAATGGGGCGTGGCCAGGGGCACTGTCATCGCGTTGCTATTTTAAGGCAGTGCAATGTCATCGTGCTTTCGACCAGCAAAAACCTCGTCTAAAGTCAGTCGTGCATAAAGGCGGGGGTGCACGACAGCTCATTGTTGAGACATGAGTTCGTAGTGCACTAATGGCACTAATAGTTTTTTGCTATTTTATTTTACTTATATACGTTTTATTATAGAATACAACTGGTCCTTTCATGTAATCAAACTGTTCAACAAGTCACCAAAAGAAAAACAATATATATTAAGTAAAGAACAAACTGCATCATAAAAAAATACTTTTTTTTTAGTTTATTATAAGAATTAAGCCCGTACTATAATTGAAAGGACATTTGGCATTTCAGATATTTAGATTAGTCAGGTGGAATATTGCAATGCAGCTCTCAGACGGTCGCGGCATTCTTTTGTAGCATGTTGTATGATGCGTAACATTGGCATGCGTGATGGGTGTCCGTTGGACATAAATGAAGACCCATTAGAGGACTTCAGAAGGCGCGTGATTCTTAACTGCAGGTGCTGATGCCAACAAAAGAGTGCACGTGAGCAGCAGCGCGGGCAAGGAGGAATCAGCTGCCAGAACAGCTGAATCGTGGGTAGCCTTGTAAGGAATCTAAATTGTTAGAGTTGAAAAATGACAGCCCTATTGCCTTTTATTTGATCACTTTACAACATACAAGCGTTGTGCAATTTAGTCCCGTTCCCAGCCGCTGCTCTTGTTCAGAAGCGAGCTCCCCCAGTTATAGCACTTTCGGTGCTGCGCGGGTGATCTAATGATGCAAGAAAACGAGGCCACACTCGATGCTACCTCATTCCACATTTTCTTCACCTAGAACGGCTTAGGTAGAACCGCGTTGCTCCCGTTCGATGACGTGCTAGCGCATTTTCACTTCGCGCACTAGCACGTCCGTTTACTCCCCCGAAAACCAATCTGGCTTGCCGGGCAAACGCGCCATTGTAATAGCAATCCGCCGTAGATCATGTATCGCTGCCTTTTACAGGCGAGGTGCCATTCCGATTGCTTTATTACTTGTTACGCCCAAAACACGCCTTTGAATAAATAAGAAGGTTAAACCAACCTTTTTCTGCCAAAGTCCGGACTCCGAAGTCTATTTTTTTCTGCCGTAAAAATATCGTACTGGATTTGGACACGCCCACAACTGTTCGTTACGTTTTACGCTTTCCGTCAAAATAGTGCCTATTCTTTCTTGCCCCAGATTTGCATTGACCCCAAATCAGACTCGATGCTGGAGGGATAAGTGGATAAATAGCCCAAGCTATTAGTGAAAGTCTAAACCCCTTCCCCACTCACCCTGACTGTCAGATTTAAAAATATATATATATTTTCACTGGGGTCATTTGACCCACCCGCAGCACTCTCTCATTAGACCATTACACATATGCTAGAAGTACTCACTCCAAAGCACACTTCCTGATTTGTTAGAAATTCATTAGTAATTATTACTCAGTTCAGGATTCACATGTATCTAAAGAAATGTGTCGGCCAGTATGGGGGGACTTATTATCCTGAGGGCACTTCTGTTCCCAGAATCCTCCCCCAGCTGCAAAGACGACTAAGCGTGGTTGTAATGGATAGATCCCCAACTGCTTTTAGTGAAGGCAGAGGGGATTAATATAGCAACATTAATAAGTAGAGATAGCATACAGGCAGTATTCCTAGCAAGGAGGGTTTGACTGTCTCGTGGGACAGTTGAGGCTGAGGATCAGCATCAGGAGACTCTGTGATGTCGTCCTTCCTGGATTCGTTTTACATGCTTCTGGCCGCGTCTGTCCTGAATGTGAACCTTCTCTCAGCTGCAGTTCCCTGGCTGGGCTAATAGGGCTTCCAACCGTAGGGGCTTTACAGGCCCGTCAATGGGCACCATTGTTCCAGCGTCCCCCTCCGACAGCTCAACAATGTCTGTCGCAGATAAAATTTTAGTGCTGGAGGTAATATCTAGAATGCTCTAGTGGGATGCGGGCAACTGTATAACACTCAGACATCACCCCTCCCACCCAGCCACCCTTCCTCCTCATCATCCTCCCCATGGGCCATCACAAGCAAAACCACAGCCTTCAAACTGTGTCCACTTTCGCTGATGGAAAATGCCCGCCCCCCATCCCCCCCCCCCCCTCAGAGACTGGCCCACGATGCACTCTCCACAAGCACTCCTGTTTTATAGCTTTTAAATTACGGCTCTTAAAGGGCTCCGGCGGGGGGTCTGCTCCGGCTGGCAGGGAGCCGCTCTGCAGTCAGTCCCCCCCCCACGGGGGCTGGCCTCACTCGCTCCAGTCAGCATGATAGAACCAAGGTCTGCACTGACCTGCAGAAGGTGAGTCATCAAAACAAAGGGAGGCGGGCGTGAGAGAAATATGTACGTTGTCCTTCTAGAATGAACCGCTTACGGCTTTCGGAGCAGGTGTTGTCTGTCAGGAACAAGGCATTATTTTACACCATATGGGCTTAAACTATGTCAACACACCTCATGCCCAGCGACACTGAGATACTGTATCATTTAATCGTTTTCGTGGTTGGCGCACGAAGGGATTTCACCGGTTAAATACCTTGACTAGAGGAACAGGGGAGTCCCCAGCCTCAGGTTTGGCAACGTTCATACAATTACCTACAGTGCATTTTTCTGAATATGTCATGTCGTACGGAGAGAAAATCATAGCTGTGCCACCGTTTCCTGACTCGTAGAAACATTGTTTTGTAATTTCTAAAGACTCGTGACAAGCTCAAAAGGGAACGATGTTTAAATAATTGTGTTTTGTATTTCAGTGTTAAAGGGGTGTCAGTCTTAGGCTATAGATGGGATAATCAGTAAGACACTGATATTGTACTCATCTCTGTTGCTAATGTAAAACGTGTGTTAAATTGGTTAACAATGGAAAGGACTGTCTGAATTAAGTAATGTGTTACTAATTACATTAACTGACATGGGTAGAAAAACCCTGAGAATTCTGCTTGTATTTTGAAAGCAGTTAATAATGCTTTAACAACCTGCAGACCATTAACTTAAGCCACCTATCTGTCAGTCACCCCACTTAATGTTTACTTATATGGCTGCATTTTATTGCATTCATTCAAGTCAGCCTTGGACTTGATATGATGGCGTTCCAAGCTGCAGGCAGCCTTTAATTAAAAATAAATAAAAGATAAAATAAATAGGAAGGAAATGGGAGGCAACAGGGAACACGATAGTTGAGAATGTGAACTTGTATACACAAGTCCAGTAGGCCTTCGTGTCTAGGAGTCAGTTTTAGCCCAGAGCACTGGACGTGAATGGGCTCACGATAAAATTGCAGTTATTTAAGCACATTTCCTTTGAGTTCCTACAAAGGTGTATAACCGGCGTCAAAGGTTCGCTTGTAGACGTCAGGCAGCCGAGTCAAAACACGAGGATAAAGAATGCGCAATCTGGATCAGCCTGTCGCCACTGCGCTCTCTTTAAACAGCACTCGTCCACGCCGGGCCTCAGGGTGATTTGAAGGCAAACGGCCGGCTCTCCAAAGGACAGGATGGAGTAACGCCAGGCGAACGGAGGTGCCGGCTAACGGCGCTCTCAGAGGTGAGTGGAAAGCCGCTCGATTGTCTGCAGCATGTGCTGATTCATGCTGACCTGCAGCTCGGGGGGGATTTTGTATGCTTCTCAGTCCTGCTGTTTGTTTTGGGGATGTTTATTTAAGTCCCATGCCTATTTGCACAACTATTTTTTAACAGATTTTTTTTTTAACTTAAATCTGTGTCTTAATGGAACTTCAGGCCAGCCATTTCTGGCAAAGCAGATGAATTCATCAAAATAGCAGTTACTTGTCTTGCACACTGCTTCTACTTTTGGCCATATCATCCTATCCAGGTACCCAAAAAAACTACAATGTTGCCAGTACCAGGCATATTATAAATTCCATAATCCAATTTTAATAGGTTATGAACGTTTAATTGGATGGGACTGTGTGTTAATGAGATGGTCAAATTAGTTAACTGGCGTATAAATAATATAAAACAATTGAGCAAATTCTCGCTTTGGTATATGATCAAAAGCCGGGATCCGCCTTAAATCTGAAAATGTTGTGTGGGATTTCCTCTCAGCAACTTTAGCTTCTGCGGTTCGGGGTTGCCGCCAACACTCTGGCAGCGGCTCGCCCAACCCCCCCTTCCGCAGATCTGCAGGAGGGAACCCTGAACCCGCACCGCGACTCTCCCACATAGCAGCCGGCTTGCAGGATAAGCTGGAGCGGCGCTATCTGCTGCTGGCCTTGGGTGCCTACAATACCGTATACATTTAAACGATCGAGGTGTTGAATAGGTCCTCAGAAGAAAGCAAACATGGAACGGGAACTGCAGAGACCTGTTTCCTGATTCCCGAAGACAAAGAGCTCTGTGTGGTGGAAGGAAGGAAGGAATGTCAAGGCAGATGGTTGGTTTTTCGGAGGGGGGGGGGAATCTAAAATTACCCCTGCTATTTTGAATGCATTGGCTATCAGTGTGTTTAATATTGGGAACAGCTTGCAGTCAATCGCCAGTAACTACAAATTTTTGACACAATAATTCCGATTTTTGTTCTCTGTCAATTATTTTGCCTGCAAAGGTAAGGTGCTGCTAAGGAGCCGCAGATGGCGGAAACACGCAGCAGAAGATGGTGTGACCGACACCATTTTTCAGCCGTAGGCGCGACTTTCGAAAGGGCTTTAAATACAAATCATTACGTAACTCTTTTTATATGTTGCTCTCATTTATGTAATGTTTTTGATAACCTTTTTTTGTGTTGAGTTCAGGTTAACCCTGCTTGCTACAAATGTTGCATTTATAACGAATGGAACCTTACTATCTTTAGAAGATAAAAGTTGACGTATAATAATAAAAAAACATTTCGTACTTTCGTTTCTGATTAAATTTATATCCGCCGACGATCGACCTTCTCAATATGTAAATTGCGCATATTATTTTGTCAAAATTAGATTATGTTCTTCTGCAAGATTGAAAAGTTCATATAGCCAGATACAGAACATTTAAGTCACGCTGGTAAATCGACAAATATATGGGAAAAATATGAACTGATTTTATTGTAATTCATGTCTTTAAACCATAAGCAGTGTATTTTCTGAGAAATTTAACAGTTAAGAGATGTCTGTATTAGCGGTCATGTTTTTTTTTTTTCTCCCAGGTTAGGAACTTAAGACATCGACGAGGTCAGAAATGTATATTTGTTTTGTTTTTAATTACCTTCAAATATTAACAATCATTATAATAGCCTCTATTCGATTAGATTTTAGGTTGAATGGTAAAATCAGTTGACCGTCAAGATTGTTATTATTATACACTGTATTTTTATTTTAATAATTACAGTAATATTTGGAGCAGTGTCGGCTGATCTTCATTAGTAATTTTCATATCATTATAACAGAATAATAGCATAAATACTCAAAATTAAACTTTTGTTTTAATAGACTCACAGCTTTTCAGATAATATATGTATTTATAATTTATATGCAATTTACAGTTATTCTGAATATCAGAACATTTTTATTTGTCTTACGCATTTCTCCTTTCTGACAGGCAACTTCCAGAACAGAAATAACCTTGGAAAAAAGTATTTTTTATATTGTGCCTATAGTAGGCTTAACTAGATGACCGTGAATTAAAATTATTATGTAATTTTTAAAATACAGTTTAAAACTTGAACCATGATTTCATCTAAACCTTTACAATGACATTGAATATGAACATGATTTAATTTTGTTTTCAAATATATCTGAGCATATGCACATACTATAGTTTTTAAAGTACAGCTGCAGCACTTTTTTAGAACATGCCCAAAGATTATTTGAAAGGCTGTTGTATAAGAAACACACATTCTATTCAACACCTCACCGTTATTCAAACAGAGATAACAAATGATTCTCCTATATAACTAGTTAATGCTGGGCTAAATTAAGTGGAAGAGTATACAGAATATGGCAATAATCAAATAGAAATTGAAAATTAAAAGTAAGGAATATGTGTTTGTTTTGTAATGTTTACATTCAGTCGTCGTCATATCATATCCAGAAATGAGAGAGTACTAAATAACTGGCATCCCATCCAGGGCGTACCCAGGCCCCGTGTCCCGCGATGGGCTGGCGTCCCGTCCAGGGCGTACCCCGGCCCCGTGTCCCGCGATGGGCTGGCGTCCCGTCCGGTGCGTACCCAGGCCCCGTGTCCCGCGATGGGCTGGCGTCCCGTCCAGGGCGTACCCCGGCCCCGTGTCCCGCGATGGG
>JAODKF010000050.1:8457604-8481350 GCA_026779585.1 Mormyrus proboscirostris | reverse complement strand
TTACTGAACACTAAGGTTGGAGATCATCACCATGTGTTCTCCATATGAGTGGGTGGGGGCATCGTGAGCTGAGAGGCAGCACTCTGCTTAGGCTCTGCGGGGCCTGTGACTGCTCGGTGGAGGGGGGGGGGTAGTTGCTGTTTTAACATGTCAAAGTTAAAGACATCTGCACTACAAGGGTTGCTGCAGTTTAATGGCTGACATGTCAGAACCAGAGTGAGAGATGGGATTTTTACGAACCCCGCCATACGTGGCTGTATCCCCTGCGCAAAGGGCAGACTTGAGCCTTTTCTGCTTGATCTCTCACTCTCTCTCCCCTCTCCCTTTCTCTCTCTATCTCTCTCTCACTCCACCCCTCCCCTGGAGGTGGTTTGCTCCTATGGCCTGGCCCTCACGAAACCCACACCCTGAAATAACAGAGATCTCAGAGAAAATGCACAGCAAGAGCAGCTGTGGCCCTCGTCCACTCGAGCCAGGGCTGTTCCTCACGGCCTCTAATTAATTTTCCAAAGTCCCACCATTGGGAGAAGGACATCGGTATGGATGGGATGGGCCAGCAGTGAGGGGGGTGGATCTGTTCTCGCGGTGCCCCCCGCTGTCAGCACCCCGGTACTAATCGACCCACTGAATATTTACAAATGCTTTTTTTTTTAATGTGGTTTTGAACACAAACTCAACTAAAGGGCTCTTGGCAGAGCTTGAATAAGATGGAAAATAAAAGTCACCATTACGAGAATAAATAGCAGCCCTCAGCCTGCCACACTTTCAAATGCGGGAAGAAGGAAGAGTGCCACTGTCAGCTGCCCAGGACCACAGTTTGAGGGCAGTGTAAACCATAAACAATGCCTCTCTTTTTCACCCCAAAAAAGAAACAAGATAAACACATGCACACTCAAATACACCCTATAAACATATACACACTCAGATACACCCTACAAACACATGAACACTCAGATACACCCTATAAACACATACACACTCAGATACACCTATAAACACATACACACTCAGATACACCCTACAAACACATGCACACTCAGATACACCCTACAAACACATGCACACTCAGATACACCCTATAAACACATGCACACTCAGATACACCCTACAAACACATGCACACTCAGATACACCCTACGAACACATGCACACTCAGATACACCCTACGAACACATGCACACTCAGATACACCCTATAAACACATGCACACTCAGATACACCCTACAAACACATACACACTCAGATACACCCTATAAACACACACATACATGCTGCCTTGGGCCATGACCTTGAGTGGTGTGGCCTGTAATCAGCGTAGCTCCTGGCTGTAACATTGTGTCCAGCACACTCCTCATCACACTGCTGATCCTGCTTCACGGTGGAATCCATCTGCTTTCTGCATTTGTTCTTCCTTTTCCTTTTCACAGAAACTAACGCTGTATGAACCACGCTGAACCGGATGGGGATAAAACACTGGTACACCCCCCCCACTCCCCATGGGAGTGTCCCAGCTGCTGCTTGGCATTGTGCACAGCTGCCATTAGTGAGCCAGTGGAGTAGAGCATATGATGGGATTATCTTTAACACAGGCCTTTAACATTTGTGTGTCTCCTTTGTAATTTGACGTGCAATCCCTAGGCGCTCCTCTAGGGGTCTTTGTCGGAGTGGGGGGGGGGGGGGGCATTCCACTTAGCCCTCTTTTCACGGTTCTTTACCAGATGAGTGATCAGGTCCAGAAGAAAAACACAATTATTCTCGTGTTTCCATCCCATGCAGACTGACAGTCCCGAAAATGACTAAAAGTCATGTTAATTTGGACTGAATTTGCCCTGAAATCATACTGACTCACAGTAAGAATCAATCGCAAAAGGATGGCTACTTCAGGATTAAACATATATGACAAACATGGCATTAATGTTAACCACCCCATCCGAAGAGTCTCATTACCCATCCCAGGAGTCCCCAACACACCCATGCTGGGCTCCAAATCATGATCCCTCCCAGTCTCTTGGGCTGCGTGTGACGGTCAAATTGCCCCAGTGTATTCAAGCACATCTTGGAATAAACATAACAGGATGAGGGGTAAAGGGTTCGGTGACTCTAGGACCTGAGGGAATGAAAGATGTTCAAGAGGTTGCCAAGTAATGCTGCAAGGTTTTAAATCCTTACAACTCTGCTACAGAGTTTTGATGCAGAGCAGCTGTAAATGTGTCTGGATCCTGTTTTATGGGATTATTTGCTGACAGGGTCGTTTCTGTAGCTCGTCCCTCCCCAGGTTCAATCACTTTATTCTCATGACTGATCCGTCGCCCTTGTCCTGGTTGCCCGTCGAGATCTGAGGCCCCCGGTATCCTTCTGAAAGCAGAGATCCACATGCTTGTTTTATGCCGGGCGTTAAAACACACGCATGAGGTCCGATTACAAGATGTCGGGACTGGACCCCCAGGCCTGGTGATGTAACATGACCCGAATGGAGGGGGAGGCCACCTGAATATATCCTAGTTCACTTGAACACATCACAAAGTCACGGAGGCGTGCCATGGCCCTGAAAGCAAGCTGCATTAGAGATGGGCGATGCCTCCGGCAGCGTGTCTCCCAGGAGTGACGTGCGCCTGACACTGGATGAGATAAAGCTCATGTAGCCCGTGCTGTGATACTTGGCATCCCACTGCATTGTTCCTGAAAGCTGAGGCCCTCGTTTCTGATAAAACAAAGACAGGTTGTTTTTAGCGGCGCTTCCTTCCTGCCGCCCTACCCCACAGTGTGTGTTCTGATGAGTTTGGGAAAGCCGTTGTGCGCCACATGTTTTCAGTGCTGGCACTCGCCACCGCGCTGCCGGCTGGGCGGCGGCAGACTCTCCTGGGTTTCCTCCTTCTCTCGAATGTGCCCAGATCTGAAACCCGTGGGGAGTTTGGAAAGACGGGGCAAGAAAGTGGCAAGACACTGAGAGAGGTTGCGCTGTCTGATTGCAGTCAGCTGTGTTCCTAAAAATATTGAGTTCGACGAATGAAATCAACATATGTCCATTTTTTTTTTTACCCTTAAGTAAATGTGATCTTGATCTTAAAAAACACGAATTTAAGAATTTGGGTTCAGAATATATATATATATTTTTTAATACCTAAGTGTTCTTTGAGAGTTTGTATGGGAAGGACAGCAGGAAGATGGATGGATGGGTGGGTGAGTGAATGGATGGAATATCATCTGTACCAAGAGACGTTTGAAGGTGTCAAGTGTTTCAGTGTCCCCTTGCTATAATGGGACTGTCACGAGGTTGTCCCTCACCCAAATATGAGCCCAAATGACTGTAAGAAAGCTCCTCTCCATTTACATAGGGGCGGGATGGACATTCATGCTATTGGCTGAGTCACGCTTTGCCAGTGTCCCTTCCCATCAGTGCCTCTCTTGACGCCGGTGCCGCTTGTTGGGCCGGTTTAGCCCCACCTCGGCCTTGAGGCAGTGTCACCACGCGGGGGCTCTTGGTCCCGTTACACTCTCTCTGCTGCTTGATTCTTCCTCACCAGTCAAGAACAGCCAGTATGCAGTGCTCCAGGAGAATGTGGAGAACAGAGGGAGGTGCTTCCAGACCATCCGTTTTCTGCAGGAACTCCTCGTGCTGACACAAAGGCCGAAGGACCTTTCGGGAGTGAATAGCACCAACGACAGCACGAGGCTTTAACGGCAGTGGTTGTATGTCGTAGAATTGCTCTTGCTTTTTTTTAGAGCGGCTTTTATTTCTTTTTATTTTTTTTTTTATTTCTTTTCAAGGTAATGCTTGTTTGTTTGGCTGAAATTTATTTTATAAAAAGGACAAAGACACAAGCCCAGCTGAAAAAGGGTTCTCAAGAATATTCTGTCCGTTTCCGGCTGGAATAAGGTCATTTTTTTTTGCTGGGCATGTGGAATGAGTGAGGTGTTTCTCTATCAGGTACTGTTACTCACATGCAGCCGTTAGACGCGTTCCAGTCTCAGGTGTTTTGTTTGAATGATGCCATAGAGACCTTGGTTCCCAGACAGGTTTAGTTCCCCTTTCAAAGTGTGTGATTGCGCTGCTGGAGGTAAGACTTGTGCCTGGACCTCAACAAACATGCAGAATCCCACCCATGTCACAGCATGGTTTTTAATACATCGCGTAGCTGCCTTGGTCCATTTCGTCCCTCAAAAGATGCCAACCATGAGCCATGATTAATGGTTTATAGCACTGCTGTACCCAGGCTGGGAGGTTTGGTCTGAACGTCACTCTGCTCTCCCCCAGGACTCTGTAGGCCTGGCTCGGAACACTGCAGGCTTAGCCATTAGGCATGTCTATAATACCATCATGCCTATTAGGCTTTTCCATGATGAGGTCGTGCCTGTTATGTCAGGGTCGGTCCCCGTTGTCCCAATTCGTGTCCCTTCCCCGTCTGGCCAGCAGGTGCTGCTGGTCATCCCGTCCTTCATGTTAGTCTTTGTTCTCCTCTGTTACTCACATAGCTCAATGTGTTCAGCATGTGGTTGCCTGTGGTCCTTGTTCTGTGTTTGAATCTTACCTCCTGTTTTTGTATTTTGCTCCCTAGTGTTTCATTTCAGTTTTTCTAGTTCCTGTGTCTGATTTTGTATTTGGTTTTGGTTTTGTCCCTTGTGCCCTTGCTTGTGTCTTTACCTGTCTGTATTCACCAGTGTTAGTTTCTGTTTCCCTGTTCCTTGGTCTAGGTCACTGTTTCCCTGTTCAGTTCCGTGAGTTTATTAGTTTCACCTGTCGCCCGTTCTTGTGCCTGCCCTTGTGTGTTTTCCTGTCCGTGATGACGTTGTGCCAGTTAGACCTTTCTGTGATGACGCCGTGCCTATTAGGCCTGTCCGTGATGACGTCGTGCCTCTCCAGTATTCCTCTGCTTGTAGGTGGATGCAGGCAAGGACTGATTGATGGCTGGACCTTTTTGGCCCTCGGTGGTTCCCGTACCTACATGACCTCCACCATACAGCTGCAAAACGAAAGACACGGAGACCACCACGGTTCACATCATGGCCCAGTCCCCTGCCCTGCCATGTAACATGAGGGATAATTCCAGACAGAGGCTGGGGGGACGGTAGGAGAGCAGGGGGGGCTGGGGGGAGCCACCTCTCAGTACTGTCAAGACATATCAGAAAAATTTGGCTACAGGAACTGCCTGATTTGGGCACAATGGATTCCTCTGGGGGCAGGAGCAAGGGGGGTTATATTTACATGTTTAACAGCATAAGATGTGAAAGCTTATGGATTTTCTAAGAGGACAAATTATATAAAAGTTAGTATTACATTACTACAGCGCATGCATTCAGCTTATACATATAACAGGCAGTTTAAGTGAATGTCATCATGTATTCATCAAGTTTTGGTTACTACCCTTTGTAAACAGCTTCAAGCTCGCACGTGTGTAGGCACAATGACAGTTGCCATGGCGATTCCTATAGAACTATTTCAAGTGGTATGGGTTAGATGTAAAGGGGCTTTGCTCCTAATTATGCTGTCTGGCTGAGTTTGGACTGTTGTTCTGGGGGTGGAGTCCCTTTGAACGGGGCGAATGTTTCTGAGCCTGCGTCTACGTCAGAAGTGGTTCGGGCCCAAATTCACGGAGGCTCAGGGGGGATGCTGTGCTGGCATGGGGCTGTACTGGCAACTGCTGCTGAGGCCCCTCCCTTTCCTGACCAGCAGGAGGCGCTCATCATCGAAACGCCCACTACACCACCTGCAGTGCGTGGACGCACAGCTGCGCCGTGGCTGTGTCACGCGGGCGAGCGCGTGACTAACAGACAGAGAGGCCTCTTCCCGTGGTAATTGCGGACTGGCCAGCTTCGCCTGTCCGGGTGTGTTTGCAGAAGGATGGTGACTGCGGAACATGCTGCTGAGATGGGGGTTGGGGGGTGGGGAATGGGGAAGTGGTGATGACTTAGGCGCTTCTCGCCAAAGTGGCCAAAGCAGCGTTGCTCTGATGACCGGGGGGGCGGCAGTTAGCAGGCGGTCCAGAGGGAGCTGTGGGCTCCCACGCACTGCTGAAGGCTGCTTTGGTGTGGGCGCATCCTGCCTCCGGCCCGCCTCTGCTTTTTATCAGAGAAAGCTTTGCACGTCCTTCCCTCAGCAAGTTTAATAAACTCTGCCCTCTAGTGTCCATTCTTATTCCTTGCACGCGCTTTGGTTTTTGGTACCATTTCGGTAGGTTAGCTCCCATCACTCTCTGCCGATCTTAATGCTATGTGGTTGTGTTGCATGAAAACGTATATAAGCGCATTCCAGGAAAAGAGTAGAGGTGTAGCAGCTCCACGGTGAAATGCAGATGCAACATGTGGTGCAGTTTGATCATTTTTTACAGTAAGTTCCTTGTTATTATAGAACAGGTCATGACTTTAAGGCTCAGAAATCAAACTCGTGCTGTATTCTTAGCACAAAGCCTGTAGATCCAGTGTCAGCAGCAGCGACAGGCAGCCACCCAGGACACTGTCTTCTGAGGGGTCCTGAATTAGCAACAAAAAGCTGCCCGGAAATTTGCTGTCAAGTGGACGTCGCACGACCACCAGAAAAATTTGTGACCTTCCCATTGGTCAGTCTGTGCATGCCACCAGTGTCACCTTCACCACGGCCATCTTCACCTGGCACCCGTAGAGCGACACTGGGTGGGGAAGCCGGTTTAGAGCCCACGTGAGCTGAGCGGCACTGTGTACAGCTCACGAGGCCATAAGCGCAGAGACACCGGCTAATCGGGTTGCCCAAAAGCTGGCTGTAATCTCTGTGGCAGAGCTAAGCAAAGCCGTCCTGGTCCTGGGGCGCGTGAGGAAAGAGCACGCTGTTCGCGAGAGCATCAATCACACCAGTCCTTCAGGCTAGCTGTCTTCCCTTCCACTTGCTGCTCTCTGACACACCCCGTTACTGTGTTTACCCCATTAAACATGTCATCACTGCTTTTCAACCTAGTGATTGTTTTGTGAATTGGATTTTTTCTGAGAAGCTATCCTCTTGGGCAGATCTGTGGGGCTCCTCTGTCCACAGCATATGGGAGGGAAAGACAGCCACCGCTGTCAGCACATTATTTTGTGCTTCGAAAACATACCAGCCTATTAAGAGTTATTCCCTTTCGTCTTTTAAAATAGATCTCAGACTTGCTCTAACAGGTGTAAATGCAATCATGCTACTCTTTCATACCCTTTTAAAAGAAAGCTACAATGGACTGAAGATAAACATGGGAAGACCATTTTGATCCATACATCCACCCATATTCACAGCTTATCAAGTCAAGGACGCAGTGGTCCACAGTATAAGGTCAGAAGACACAATTTACCTTTTCACTCCACACAATATATGACTGGTGATTCTGTTCAACAATTACCCAATTACCAGTCGCCATCATAAACCAAGAAAAGGTCAGTTACAAATTGAAGTGAAACATTTTCCTTTATAAATAAACTCACTCCCTGAGGAAGACAAGCAGGCATCCAACCTCCCACTTTATTTCCTGCACATTCCTGCTAGGGTCATTGTGAGCTGAGCCCTATTCCAGAAAGCCTGAGGATGCCAGCTATCACGGATGCAATTTGGGTCCATAAAGATCCATTAAAATGTATGTGCTCTTCAAGTGGTCAGTCTGTTCCTCAACGTTACCCCCTACCATGTGCTCATAAACATTTTCTACCAGCCGCTGTTTTGAGCTTTACAAACCCTGCTGTATTACTATGCAAAACAGTCGTACTGACTGATGTCGCCTGCCTTATGCTCCGGCTTCCTGGTGAAACTGAACTAGACATGTGGTTGGAGTTTTCCTATTTACCAATAAGAGAAATGTTCTCCAGTCTGATCCTTTTCTGATTGGCTACTTCAGAGTAGTGTACATGGGGCTATAGAGTCCATACCGGGACCTTTCCGGAACTACTGGTGGTGATCCACACACAAGGATCCACCCACTTGTCCAGGTCAGGTTTACAGGTATACCCTATCCATTTTAATTTAGTTTCCCACTACAACCTATGAACCAGAGTTAATGACAACTTAGTTTGAGGTACAGAAAGGAATTCCCATGGTCTTGGGGGTAACTCAGGTTTATGGTGTCTGGGCTTGATTTTGCAGTATAATGGTTGGTAAACCCATGGAGATGGCAATGCACAAATTGTCATCATGCATGTTTTTGGTAGTATATTCCTCTGAAAAGGTAATAATTAAGGCATTATACTGTGCTAGAATTCAAGACTTATTTCACAGGCTTGCTTAGCAAAGCCATGTGTTATGATGTGATTTGATTAGTGGGATCATGAACTATTCCAAGACTCTTTTAATTAACACTCCTCGTCTTTGTTGCCATGCCAACTGCCGGTCCTTCCCATTAGACAATCGGTAAAGAATTATGTTCCCACATAAAAGAACCAGAAATAACAATGTGTTAGCTGGAAACATGAAGGGAGAGTCCGGAATTTTACAGACGCTCAGCGGACGCCACACCAGGACAGCCATCCCACATGTGATTAGCATTTAGCATGAGAATGGGATGATGAGAGACAGAGGCCGGGAACAGGGATGGCATCCTGCAATCGACGGCCAAGCCTGAGGTTACCGGAGCTCGCTGTTTTCAAGGCGAACCTTCTGGCTTCCGTGGTGATGATCGCCTTGGCAATAAGGCCCAGTCTAATGGCCTTTCAGCTGAGCCATTAGAGTGACAAGTTTTTATGATCCATCCGTCGTTTACGTCTCACTAACGAGGGACTGAGGATTTCTCCTGGGGGGAGGGGGGGTAAATGAGAACGCCCAGTGGGCTGTGACTGCGGGCACGTGGACTGCATTACCGCACCCTTTCTATCTGCTGTGGACTCCGCACTGGACCGGGGCTTTACACCATGCTAATTGACATTCTTTTCCTCCACATGCCTCACATCTCATGGTTGTCATCTACCGAAAGCCGTGAGGTATTTAATGTCTCTATTTTAGATCTACCCCCACCTCCTTCAGCTCTTTGTCCTCCGCCAGATCTCGTTTTGCAAGAGCACCGGACAATACGCCCCATGTCTCTCGCCAGCGGCTGCTTTATGGAAGAGGAAATGCTGCAGAGCATGTGTGCGGCGATGAAATATGACCTTACAGGATGTTCAGTGCCCATACGAAGGTCTGCAATGGAGCTGCTCGATGGAGTGTTTGTGAACCCCATTAAACACACAATTAATTGCCAGTTTTTCCAAAAATAGCAGACATCTTATATGTATTATTAAGGTCAGGAGCAACGTTACTCGGATTCAGCGCTTCTTGAGCTCTTAAAGAATTTATAAAGCCTGCCTGGGTTTTCACAATCATGTCTTTATTAATGGATGTAAAGGGATATAGTCAAAGTCATTTTCCTGTCTACTTATTCTTATCATTAACCATTTGGTCACTTTGAGATGTTGATCTTCTTTTTGTCTCCACTGTTTCTTTTTTTTGTTTTTCTTTTTTTCATACCATGCTGACCTAACGGCACCCTCAACACCGTACCTCTCGCCCCACATTGTAACAGGGCAGTGCCTCCGGTCCAAAACAAAGTCAACCTAACAGGCAAGTTGGAGCTCCCGCAGAAGATTGCACCTCACATCGTGTAGCTGTTCGCTGCAGGCACTGGGAGCCCCTTTCTTACCCCATATGGGCGGCCCTGTATGGTAACCGTGGATTGTCTTCTTGTAAGGGGGTGGTTTGTGGGCTCAGTCTCTATCTGCCTGTGATCGGAAGGTCACCAGTTTGAGCCCTGGCCTCAGCTGAATAATCACAATAGTGACATCCTCCTGGCCTGCTCGCCCTTCTGCCTGTGACGTCTCTTCTGCCTGCCCTGCTACTGTAGCACCGTTCATCCTGCTGTCAGGAGCAGCACCGTCACCTGCCTGCCCTTTCCCTTTACGCACAAATCCTGAAACTTGGACAGTGTAAATTAAGATTTTGTCATTTCGTTCATTTGAGTTCCTCTGCCGGCCCCTGGAGGATGGGCTCCCCTTTGTCCGGTTCCTCCAAGGTTTCTTCCTTCTAGGGACGTTTTTCCTTGCCACTGTGGCCTCTGGCTTGCTCATGGGATGCTTTGGTCATCATGTAAAGCACTTTGAGACAATGTAATACTGTGAAAAAAAGCTACACAAATAACACTAAATTGAATTGAATGTCCGTTGGCCGCTGAGCCAATCTGGACACATGCACGGAATTCCTTATGTGACAGCCCAGGTTGTGGTGACTCCTCCTGCTATCCGATGGTGCAGATGCAAGTCAAGCCCCCTGCTGGAGGACTGAAAAAAATATGGTAAAAGCTTGTGATTGTGGTTCCCATTATATAACTGATTGATCCAAGTTATTTCTATGATTTTTACACAATAATTATAATTCACATTGATAACACATGCATAAGGCATTCTATGAAATTCCCAAAATAAACAAAAAATGTATATAAATCTAGGGGCTGCATGGTGGCCAGGTTATATGGGTGTGCATGTTCTCCCCGTGTCATGTTCAGGTGTCCTACGGGTTTGACGCTTCCCCACCACAGTTCGAAAAGATGCTAATATGAGTGGACCATAGGTGGTATAGTGTGAGCATGTGTGTGTGCCCTATAATGGATTGGTGCCCTGTTCTTGGTTATTCCCAGCCTTGCACTCATTGCCTCTGAGACAGGCTGCAGACCCCTGTGACCCTGCAACAGTCTACAGTCTACAGGCCTCTGTACTGTGACATACACGATTAAAAATCAATGCGTGCAAATTACACGATCCAGATGCTATAATCCTAGGCTAGATTGTCTGGGGCAATTGCCCTTGGTAGAGTCTACTAAGCCAAATTGTTCCTAGGTGAGCGGTCAGACTAAGTGCAATTCAGAGAATCCTCAAAAGAACATGTTACCCCACACTGTCTTTGTGTTGGAGGGTGGGCTCTAACTGTTGTCTGTGCCTACATACCAAGCATCTGGCCTTCTTGGAGACCTTGGAGGGGGAGGGGGGGTTGGAAGGTGCCTCTTCTGGAGGCTCCATTGTTCTGCTGGGGGACTTTAACACTTATGTGGATAATAACAGTGAAACCTGGAAGAGTGTGATTGGGAGGAACGACCTGCCTAATCAGAACCCAAGCAGTGATCAATTATTGGACTTCTGTACCAACCATGGTATGTCCATAAGGAACACGTTTGAATATGAGGGCGTTCAGAAGTGCACCTGCCACCAGAGCACCCTAGCTGCAGTTGCATGATTGACTTTGTAATCGTATCATTGGATCTGTGTCCGTATGTTTTGGATACTCAGATGATACTCGAGGAGCTGAGCTGTCAACTGATCACCACCTGATGGTGAGTTGGATCCGATGCTGGGGAAGATGCTGGATAAGCCTGGCTGACCCAAATGCATGGTGAGGGTGTGCTGGGAGTGTCTTGTGGACAGGAGATCTTTAACTCACACCACCAACGGAACTTCTCTTGCATCCCAAGGGAGTCGGGACATTGAAGCCTGAATGGGCCATCTTCCGGGACTCCATTGCTGAGGCAGCTGTGTGAACTGTAGCCATAAGGTTGTTGGTGTCTGTGGAGGCGGCAACCTCTAAACCAGTGGAAACCTTGATTAGCTAGTGGGACTCCTGAAACAGCTGACCGGTACTGGTAGACCAAGAGGAATGCAGCTTTGGCAGTCACTGAAACAAACTTACATGTGGGAGGAGTTTGGTGGGGCCATGGAGAAGGACTTGTGGTTGGCCTTGAAAAGATTCTGGCAAACGATCAGGTGACTCTGGAGGGGGAAGCAGGGCTTTACCTGTGCTGTTTACAGTGGGGATGGAGAACTGTTGACCTCAACTAGGGATATAGCCCTGGGGAACCCATGGGGTCATATACGACCCTTCCTTTTATTTCTGCCTTACATTCAACCATGTGAATTTTCTTGCTTTACAGCCCATTGTACCATATATGACCCAGTAACAGTGACATTTAGTGATTACTAACTGAATTAACCAGATTGTTTTCCACAATAAATATGGTCCCCAACGCATTTTCAGGTTGTTGCTGTACATGCTGCAAAAATTCACCTGTCAAGCTCTGAATAGGTAAGTGGCAGAAATTTTGCACCAGTTAGATGTTATAGAACATGTACAACTAGGTTTTGGGTGTTTTGAAACTTTTCTGGCAACTGTGATGATGATGTTCCATGTGCTCACCATCAACCTCAGACAAAAACAGAGGGAATACAGGTGGTGCACCAGACCTTACAACCCACCACAAGTAAACTTTCTGTAGTACACCTTTTTGTAGGTCTGTTCACTTGACCTGTTTCTTGATGGGTTGGCATGTTTGAAGCATGTGTTTTATTGCCAGCACATGGTGAATGATGAAAAGGAAAACTCAATAAATGCATTTTGAAAATGAGAATGTTGCAAAGATTTGTTTTTTCCTTCTTTTCTGTCCTTATTTCAGTCTACATGTGTTTTGTGGACTTGGAAAAGCTTTGCATTTTGTGGATGATGTGGTCTGGTAGACGTTATCGGGCCGTGACCTGCAGCATGCACTGAGGTGGTCTGCAGCTAAATGTGAGGTGGGCAAGATGATGATCAGCACCTCCAAGTCTGAGGTCATGATTCTCGAGAGGAAAAGGGTGGATCGCCCTCTCCTGGATGGGAATGAGTTGCTGCCCCAGGGGGAGGAAATTAAGTGTCACAGGGTCTTATTCATGAATGAAGGAAGAAGGGAGTGGGAGATCGACAGATAGATTGGTGCAACGTTGGCAGTAATACGGACACTATACCGTTCTGTTGTGGTGAAGAGGGAGATAAGCCAGAAGGCAAAGCTTTTGATGTACCCATTGATCTATGTTCCTACCCTCACCTATGGTCATGAACTCTGGGTAGTGACTGAAAGAATGAGATTGCGGATACAAGTGGCAGAAATTAGTTTTCCTCCGCAGGGTGTCTGGGCTCAGCCTTAGACATAGCCTGAGGAGCTCTGACATTCAGGAGAGGTTCAAATTAGAGCTGCTGCTCCTCTGCATTGACAGGAGCCCGTTCGGGTGGGGGGCAGACCCAGGACATGCTGGAGAGATTATATTTCTTGGCTGGCCTGGGAACATCTTGGTATTCCTCCGCTGGAGGTGGAGGTGGAGGATGTGGCTGGTGCTTAGACTGCTGGCCCCGCAACCCGACCTCGGATAAGAAAATGGATGGATGGGATGGATTCCCTCGCACGTGAGTGAACTGTTCTGAGCAATGACATTACACCACTACCTGTAATTCTTTTTGTAACTAGTAACTGTTATGTAGGATAAAACTAGTATTCGCAGCATGCATCACACTGCTAAATGACCCAGTACTGAGCATTTGAACCGATTAACTGGCACTCATGCTTAACAAAATAACTACTAAAAGCAAGTCAAGTCAAGTGGGTCTTTACTGTCATATGTTCTGTATACAATCCATAGCATACAATGGCATGAAATAACAGTCCCCAGGACTGCGGTGTGATATATATACATAGATACTATAAACAAAACAAGGGCAGCACATGAAGGTGGAGGGGGAAAGCAGGATAATAGCTAATAAATAAAAATAGAAAAAACACATACATTGACACACAGGGCATCTAGGCGTACCCACACGATATAACAGATATGGTGGCCACTGTAGAAATCTAAAATATAACAGATGTAACAATATGACATATGGTACAAAGGTAGGAAAAGGTGCAGTGTTGGACAATGTCCATTGGATAAGATGGTTAAGCTGGTGGTAAGCCAGGTTTATAATGGCCAGTAAAATATCCTAACAGCTTTGGGGAAGAAGCTGTTGCAGATCCTGGTAGAGGACGCTCAGATGCTCATGTACCTTCTGTCAGATGGGAGGGGACAAAGAGAGAGTGTGAAGAATGGGAAGGGTCTTCCAAAATACTGGAGGCCTTGCGGATGCTACGCTCGAGGAAGATGTCCTCAATGAAGGGTAGAGGGATCTTGATGATTTTTACAGCTGCGTTCACTATCCATAGCTGGTCCTTGTGGTCAGAGATGTTGCAGTTTCCAAACCAGACAGTGATATAGCTTTTCAGGACACTCTCAATGGTTCACCTTCAGAACATGGTCAAGATGGGGGGAGGTAGACTTGCCCTCCTCAGCCGCCGAAGGAAATAGAGAACCATTGAGGTCACTTTCTCAAGACTCTTTACACAGTTGTCATAACATCACCGAAGTGTGGGCTGAAGTGTGAATCATTTCTCATTGCTCTCATACAAAATGCATTCAATGACTAAATTTCTCAAAATTCACAGATTCCTCTGACTCAAAGTCCATCACAATCAAACACTTATGTGTTTAGGCCATTTTGTACATACATGCTATTCTCGAAACTATTAAACATACGCTGTTCAAAAAAATTAAAGGAACACTGTTTAATAATAGTATAGCATCAAGTCAATTAAACTTCTGGGATACTGATCTAGTCAGTTAAGTAGCGGGGGGGTTGTTAATCAGTTTCAGCTGCTTTGCTGTTAATTAAATTAACAACAGGTGCACTAGAGGGGCAACGATGAGACGACCCCCAAAACAGGAATAGTGTAACAGATAGAGGTCACTGACATTTTTCCCTCCTCATCTTTTCTGACTGTTTTTTCACTAGTTTTGCATCTGGCTACGGTCAGTATCACTACTGGTAGTGAGGCAATACCTAGACCCTACAGAGGTTGCACAGGTAGTCCAACTCCTCCAGGATGGTGCATCAATACGTGCCACTGCCAGAAGGTCTCAAGGGCATGGAGGAGATTCCAGGAGACAGGCAGTTACTCTAGGAGAGCTGGGCAGGGCTGTAGAAGGTCCTTAACCCATCAGCAGCATCGGTATCTGGTCCTTTGTGTAAGGAAGAACAGGATGAGCACTGCCAGAGTCCTACAAAGTGACCTCCAGCAGGTCACTGGTGTGAATGTCTCTGACCAAACAATCAGAAACAGACTTCATGAGGGTGACCTGAGGGCCAGATGTCCTCTAGTGGGCCCTGTGTTCACTGCCCAGCACCATGGAGCTTGACTGGCATTTGCCATCGAATACCAGAATTGGCAGATCCGCCACTGGCACCCTGTGATTTTCACAGATGAGATCTGGTTCACCCTGAGCACATGTGACAGACGTGAAAGGGTCTGGAGAAGTCAAGGAGAATGTTATGCTGCTTCTAACATTGTTTAACATGACCAGTTTAGTAGTGGGTCAGTGATGGTCTGGGGAGGCATATCCATGGAGGGACACACAGACCTCTACAGGCTAGACAACGGCACCTTGACTGCCATTAGGTATCAGGATGAAATCCTTGGACCCACTGTCAGACCCTACACTGGTGTAGTGGGTCTTGGGTTCCACCTGGTGCATGACAATGCCCGGCCTCATGTGGTGTGAGTATGCAGGCAGTTCCTGGAGGATGAAGGAACTGATACCATTAACTGGCCCCCATGCATGCCTGACCTAAATTCAACAGAACATCTCTGGGACATTATGTCTTGGTCCATCTGATGCTGCCAGGTTACACCTCAGACTGTCCAGGAGCTCAGTGATGCCTTGGTCCAGATCTGGGAGGATTCCATCAGGACACCATCCATTGTCTCATTAGGAGCATCCCCCGACGTTGTCAGGCATGCATACACGGACCAAGCAGGACAACAACACAGAGAAAGAACTGCTGCATGAAGTGGGAGTGGCCAATAAAGGAGAGGAAGACCAAGGGCAGTGGTCACATAATAAAATAAGGGCTATGATCATTGACCATGTTATCAATCATGGACTCTCAGAGAGGCAGGGTTAAGAGCCAAATCTGCAGTGCACAACAATTGCATTGATCATAAGAATTTTCCACCAAGCCATGCATAAGATGCACATCCCTCAGCAGTGTCAGACAGAACTGCATATTACAGTATGTACTATGTATAGTTCATTGACATACAGTGCTCTGCAAAAATCCTAGTCCTGAAAAAATATGTTTAAATGATCTTCATGAAGGTATAAAACTGTGCTATTATGCCCGTCAAAGCCATTTCAAAAGCTCACCCCACTATTTCCACTCATGTGTATACTTGACCACCAGCACACCTCGTATAGCTAATCAATATAATCAATATCTCACTGACTTTTTTTTAACTAATTAAGTGAGCTGGTGGTTAAATTTAATAAATACACGAAATGGCTGGGTGGCCCTGAGGAGAGGTTTGGGAACTGAAGTAGTGTTCATCTAGCCATCCAACTGGATATCAGTAACTTTTTGGAGAACAGAAGAAATTTTTCTTCTTTTTTTACTGTGTTGCTCTTTTCGTTGGTTTCAATTGCTAAGATACATTCTGTAATACTGAAGTCACTTTCTCAAAACTATTCACACTGTTGCCATAACATTAGTTCATGTGGGCTGAACTGTGAATCATTTTCCATTTCAGTTAAGTGTTTAGAGGCAATTCATACTGTGAATGGCGCAATTTCTATTTTTGTTATACAAGAAAATATTGTATTATTAAACATGCCTAAGGTATTATTTTTTTAATATAATGTTTGTAAATTTTGAGGGGCTTTTATTTTGAAATTACATGCTTAGCTTTTGTAAGTTCTTGCGCCAAGGAAAAAAAAGCAGAAACAGAATTATTTGCACCCTTCTAAGCGGCAAAGCTCTTAAGTTGGTTCAGTGGATTCACTCACTATCAACACTACTACAGAAATAATATACACTATATATATGTGCAGTGTATTTTGTTTCTGTAGTATTTCCTGAAATACTGTTTTTTGTGCTAATGTTAATAAATATTTTGTTATAACACCACAGTAAGAAATATACTGCAAGATGGTTTGGTCGTTCCTAGACATTTTATAGTGTGAAGAAGTATTCTGGTTTGTAATATAATGTTTGTGGAAAATGAAGTGAGAGATACTTTGCAGATGATCCTTTGCTGATGATCTGTATTATATTTTATGGTTTAGGGCATTTTTAGGGCATTTAGTGTTCTTCCAGAAAGAAATTAAGTGCTGTTGTTTTGGTGGTTTGTGTCTCTTTTGAGACATGGATTAACAATTTTTTGGCTGTAGTGCATTTTGGAGGAGAGATTAACTGTCGGGCAAGCTATATGTTGGTATTGTAGACTCTGTGAAGAGTTTTGAGAAAGTGACTTCAATATTGCAGAAAGTATCTCAGCAATTGAAATAAAAAACTGTAATTTGCATGGGTTCTAATGTTAAATTGTGTTTTTGTTCTGAGCAAATGTGCAGTATATTGAGGTAAGAGGTCTATTCAGTATAATACTGATGTTTTTTTGCTATAGAGGTTGTGGCTTTGAAGGTAAAACACTATGAAAAGAGCAGTCTAGGGTTCACACCCAGTTCAAGCCCAACTACCCTGCCATTGAGCAAGACCCTCGTAAAGCAGAGTTGCACTAGAAGGGTTTTGCTTGTAATTGCTTAAATGCAAGCAGCTCTGAATAAGGATGTCTTCCATACATGTTCCACACACATTTTTCAATTACCATGTCAAATAGTTCATACTATATGGAGCTACTGTAACTAATGTGATTCTTATATGGCACCTTGTGTCAGAGAGCCATGGAGTTGGCGTTTATGCGAACAGCCCATTTGCTCATCTTTGAAGAGGGTCTAACCTGGCAAAACATCGGCAGCGAGGGTGAAATGTTGTAGGGCAAAGAGCAACAGTGCAAAGTGCCAGGACAGAGAGGAGCCAACGGCCAACATCACAATGTGTGCAACAACGTGCAATGACGGTGCGTTGTCACACACACCAGTCATTGGCCCAACCAACACAGAGTACCTCATCCTGCTCCTTGATGAATTGTACAGGACACTGGTACCAGAGGATGCAAGTGCAAATTCTTCAGTAACTATTGCGGTGTGGGATAGTGTGGCATTCCGCCACTTCACTGCAGTCACACTGGGCTTTACAGCGAGGATCCAAGGATTTCTTCGTTGTGTCTACCACACCACATACCCATCCTTAACCCCACTGAGGAATTCTTTTCTGCATGTAGGTGGAAGGTTTATGACCACCACCCACATGATCACATGTCATTGCTAGATGCTCTGAATGCTGGATGCCAAGATATTCCTCCACAGCAATGTCAAGGATAGATCGGGCATGCCAAGAGATACTACCCTCGTTGTATCGCTAGACTGGACATCAGATGTGATGTAGATGAGGATAGATTATCAGTACGGCTACATTATTGTTACAGTTGTGGACCAACTTCATGTGTGGGCATATGTGTGTATGTGCAGTTTATTTTGTTTCTTCAGTATTTATTGAAATACTGCATTTTTTTAAATTACTACTGAATATTTTGTAAGTACAATATAGTAATAAATAAAGGCCATTGAAATTTAACTGATGCTGTCTGTCGTTAGTCTTTTGAAGGCCATTCTTTCTCTTGTTTGTGATATAGTGTTCTTCCAGAAAGAAATTAAGTGTTAATGTTTTGCTGTTATGGGTCTACTTTGAGACATGGATTCATTGTTTTGGTGCAGTGCATTTTTGAGGTGAGGTTACATATTGGGCCAAGGTGTGTGTTCCTATTGCAGATTACATGAACAGCTTTGAAAAAAATGGCTTCAATAGTGACTGATGCTTGCTAGCGATAAAAAAAAAAAAAAAACTGCAGGGAAAATACCATGTGGTCCTAGTTCTTCAAACATCATTATGTAAACCAGTCCCTCCAGGATTTTGTGATCTTGCGATCACAGAAATGAACGCAATGTCAAGTAAACTCCAAGGAATTTGCAAGAGTTTTCCACAAGAAATGACCAAATAAACACACCGCTTGCATTTGGAGCATGTGGTGTCATCACAGTGCACATTGTTTTGTTTTTGTTTTGACTGTGTAGAAGATGAACGCAGCAAACACATCTCATTTACCAAAAGGCTGAAGCATTTTAAGTTGTTAAGTCGAGGCACTATATAAATCACCGATGAATGTAGTCTACGTAAAACACTATAGAAGTTAAACTATACATTTTCCTGTCAATCTATTTTAATGTAACAGAAGCTGAAATACTTTATGGCCACACTTCCAAGGATGTTAATGAACGAATGGTACATTTATTTTGTGCTTTTCAAGACACCCGAAGCACTTTACAGAACCAATGGGGAGCCACTTGAACTGCCACTGCACCCACTCAAAAGCAGTCATTCTACACCAGTATGCTAAGGTGGTAAAGGGGGGTGCGAGAGAATTCACCAGTCATGGTACCACCTCCCCCCCCAACCCCACCACCACTATCAGAAGATGAACAGGGATCTTTCATGAGGTCCGACTTAAATATCACGCTAAGGATGGCACCATTTTTACAGCACGGTGTCCCCATCACTACACTAGGACCCACACAGACCACAGAACGGACTAACATCTTGCCCACACCAACACCTCTTTCAGCAGCAACCTAACCTGATTGGTCACCCATCCACGTTCTGGCCAGGCCCAGACCTGCTTATCGTCAGGTGGATTACCTAGTCTGAAGCAGGTCTCATTATTACCATTCTTTTAATAATACAGACACAGAGTGGTGGCTTGGGAGAAAATATGGGGTTGGGCAAGAGCTGGCAGACCAGACGTGCCATGGCGTACAAAATGTAGCATACATATCGGTACTCTAAATACATATAATTTCGACAACTATAACTGTATATAACTGTATAAACAATAACTGTTTTTTTATTTGTTTTTATTGTTTACCTTGCTTACAGCAACTGTAACTTTACATATGATCAGCAGACTTCGTTAGACATCAGATCAGCAATCGCCCATCGGTAAATGTACTTTGAGTTACCTATACGAGTACCACACCACTGAGGCAGTGAAAAAGGCACAGCATTGCCTCTTCTACCTCAGAAGGTTGAGGACGTTTGGCATGAGCCCCCGCATTCTCAGGTTGAGCTACAGATGCACTATTGAGAACCTACTAACTGGATGCATGACCGCCTGGTGCGGAAGCTGCACTGCCCTCAACCACAAAGTGCTGCAGAGGGTGTTGCGGTCTGCCTAACAGGCCGTTGGCGAGAACTTCCCCCCCTGCAAAGCACCTATACCGGGCGGTGCTGGAGGAAAGCCTCAAAAATCATCAGGGAGTCTAGCCACCCCAGCCACGCTCTACTCACCCTGCGACTGTCAGGCAGATGGTACCACAGCATCTGGTGCTGGGCTACAGGATCTGGGACATTTTCTTTCTCCAGGATACTGAACATCTAATACCAGGCCCCCCCATGACCCTACCGCCACTCTCCATTGCACTAGTAGAATGTCTTTTTTGTGCACTAAAATGTGCAGGTATCAGATGCACTGTGTTTAGTAACTAACCAGTTATGTTCAATATAAATAAAGCATTCAGTACACATGTGTAACAGTATCTGATGTTTTACATTAATGTTTTTGTACCAAACATAACGTAAAATAATGGTATTCCAAAAATTAAAAAAGGTTTAGTATAGCTACACCGAATAAAATGAAATGATATATGTGCACAGATACCTATTATAGGTCAAAACTATGCTAATTTCAGGCTGAATAAAAGCCTGAAATGTTACCAAATGGAGAGCAGTTTGGGAGCTAAAAGAACCAGCTCATTTTGCTGAGCTGAAACAAATGATATGATGACGTTACAAATGATCCAATTCTCTTCAACGGCTCTTTGGCCCACACGAAGGCAACCAAGTCATACATGAGACCCTTCCTTTTTATTATTGTGCCCAAATTGCGCTACCTGCCCTAAATCCACTCCACTCCCCTTTACATAAACATTGACAACAAGCCAGTCACTAGAGGTAGCCGCTGTTGTGTTGGGTTTCTTAAAGGCAGAATGAGCAGGATTTGTGCCAAAACAACTTTTCAGTCAATTGATATTATTGTACATAGTGTATTTTCACATTACATTGCCTCAGAGCACTTTACGTTACTCCAGCAGCACCCCCCAGGAGGGGTTGGGGAAATAAAAAAGTGTGTGAGCCAAAGTAGGGGAGACTAGAGGCAGTGCAAACTGTGCAATATGTAAGCTCTGGCAGATATGGTTATAGCAGCATAAGTAGGAGGGAGAGGCAAGTGGGAACAAGGGTATGGGGAGTCCCTGAAATGTCAGAAATTCCATAAGGGGGTGTGAAGCTAAAATGACAGCATTGACAGTTCAGTTCATTCACAGCCAATTGCACCGATCCCCCCCAGCTCTATGCCTCACATTATAGGTCTAACTGGGAGTAAGCTGTTAGCTAGAGCTAGAACTAGAGTCCCTATCGGCTAGACTAAACAAGTGTGTTTTTAGTCTAGACTGGAATATTGAGAGCGAGCCTGAATCGCTATTTGGTTGTAAGAGACTAGCAATTCTCTGAAGTATTCTGGTGCAATACCATTCAATGCTTTATAAGTTAATAGTAGAATTTTGTAATCAATCTGAGAGTTAAGAGGAAGCCATGGAAGGGAGCATAGAATAGGGTTAATATGATCTATTTTCTTAGTTTCTGTAAGAACTCTGGCTGCTGTATTTTGTACCCACTGAGGTTTATTTAAGAATCCAGATGGTCAACCAGAACGGAGGGTATTACAGTAGTCCAGCCTGTAAATTATAAAGGCATGTATTTGTTTTTCTGCATCATGGAAGGAGAGCATCTTCTGAAGTTTGGCTGTATTCTGTAGATGGTAGAATGCAGTTCTAGTAATGCTTCTTATATGAGCAATGAAACATAGATCTGAATCAACCACTGTGTTAAGCTGAGCAGGAACACTATCAAGGTTGAAGCCGTCAAACTTATTTCAAGCAGCCTTAGGAGAAACTAGCAGTTTTTTCTGAGTTTTTCATAAGGAAATTTTTTGCCATCCAATACCGGATGTCTAGTAGATGGTCTTCTAACCCAGAGAGCCGTGATGCATCATCGGTTTAAAATATATATATTTAACTGTGTATCCAATGGATTTTTGCATAACAGTGGAAATCAACATCCTGATTAATAATGATGCTATCAAGTGGTAACATATATAAAGTGAACAGTAGTGGGCCCAGCACTGGTCCCTGTGGGACACCATATTTGAGCTTGGAAGATTCATTATTCACAGGGACAAACTAATAACGATCAGTAAAAAAGGAATGAAAACAGCTGTTGCATTAATGCCAATCGCAGATTCTAGCCTGTCCAAGAGAATATTATGGTCCATAGTTTCGAATGCTGCAGTGAATGAGCTAGTAATACCAAGAAAGATATGCAGGCATGAAAGGAAACCATAAGCAAATCATTCATTATTTTTACTAGGGCTGTTTTTGTGCTATGGTTTGGTCAAATTGATATAATTCATTAGCATTATTTTTTTGTAGGAAGGAAGACAGCTGGTGAACAACTTTTTCCAAGCTCTTTGAAATGAAAGGAAGGTTTGAGAATAGTTTTGGTTTCTTTGGAAGAGGTCTAATAGCAGTTTTTTTAAAAAGGTTTTGGAACATATCTAAGCCGACGAGATGAATATGTCAAATTTAACAGGGTAGTGTTAATCTACGGTGCAATCTCCTTAAGAAGTTTCATAGGAATTGAGTCTAGAAGGTTAGTAGAAGATTTGCAGGAGGAAATTAAGTTCAAACGTTCTGCTTGTTTTATGGGAAATAAAGATTCAAAGGTGTCATTATCAGTACAAACAGGACTGGCAGAATACTGGTAACTGTACGTACCTACAGACATGCTTCTGATGGTCTGTCCAATCTTAGTTATTTTACTAATAAAAAAATGCAATAATGTCAGCACTCCTAAGAGCTTCTGGGTCTTGTGAGTTTAACATTGAAGAATTGTTTGTCAATCTGGACACAGATTCAAAGAAGAATTTAGGATTGTTTTGTTATCATCTATTAGTCTGGAGAGACATAGCAGTCACTAGAGCTTATTGAGTACTTAGAGAGGCTCTCGTTCCAGGTAGGTCTGAAAATTTCTAGTTTGGTTGAGTGCCTTTTGCGCTCTAGCTTGTGTGAAGCCAGTTTAAGTTCTCGCATCTGATCAGAGTACCAGGGGGCAGGTTTCTTATTTCTATGCTTTGTTTTCTTAAGTGGAGCTACAAGATCAACAGCGCAGCACAACAATTTTTCCTTGCCATGTCCACAGTTACCTATTGAAGTTTATTTTCACTTGAGGCTTTAGATGTAAATCTGAAGGAGTGTGGAAGCTGGTCAGAAAACAATGCGGTGGATAATGAAGCTATGGAACGTCTGGTACTGTACTTCAGAGCTGGGGCTGAAGAGAGGCCATATTGCATTTCAAATGATAACAAGTAATGATCTGAAAGCAGAGGATTCTGACGGATAATATGTGTTCTACCAGAATACCATGGCTAAGAATCAAATCCAGGGTATGGCCACAGGCATGAGTAGGCCAGAATACATTCTGACACACACAAAAAGTCAAGAATAGCAGCACACATTGTTGTTAAAAGATCATTGTCATTCTCCATGGGAGTATTAAAATCACCAACAATCACAACTTTGTCAATAGTGACCACCAGGTTTGTTAATAAATCTGCAAACTCCTTTAGAAAATTACTGTATGGAACACGCAGTCTATACACAACAACAATGATGACTGGAGGTGAAGGAGCACAAGGACATGAGCCACAAAGAGATGAGCAGGCAAAACTAAGAACTAGAATTTCAAACATGCTAAACCTATAACCACTTTTCTCAGACACTCCAATGTTGGACTGAAATATTACAGCAGCACCACCACCTTTGCGACTGGGTCGAGGGTTATGCTTATGACTGTATTCAGCTGGAGTAGATTCACTTAATGCCATGAATTCAGTAGGTTTAA
>JAODKF010000050.1:8416217-8427047 GCA_026779585.1 Mormyrus proboscirostris | reverse complement strand
CGTTGCTCTTGTCGGCTGCAGTGACCGGAAGGGGTATTTTAATTACCATCGTCAAAGCAAACACCGAGGCTAAGATAGCGGACGCTGATTGTTTGCTCAGCTAATCTTTCATGTATCCTCTGTGTTATATTCTACTCATCCACCCCTGCCACCGCATTCCAAACCCCCAACCTGGTCAGCAAGTTATACAACCAGTACCAAATCACCACCCTGGTCGGCAAGTTATTGTAATGGCTCCATACCCCCCTCCAACCCGCACACCCTATTCAGAAAGTTATACTGTTGTTACCAAACTACTCGTCCATGTCAGCACATTTTATTGGTGGCATCCTGCAATGCTGTTTAGCAGTTAATTGTAATTATACCATTTTTTAATTAACTTCTCTCAGGCTCCCTTGGGAGAAGACCTCCTCCTCTGTGGTTCCGTCATGATTTGAATTTGAGACTCCTCTTTCAGACGCTGCTGGGGGCTACGTTTGTCCAAGAGTTAGTGAAAAATTGTGAAATTATACCTTCTGAGGTCACAACAGAACGCATCTTGGACTCATAATCCGAATGCATCTGGGACTGGTTCCTCTCATCAGGATACACAGTCTGGTGCAGTGACTCTTCTGTGACCGTTGTCATCCACACCACCAGGTTGGTAGAAAGACATAACATGAAACCACACCTGCAAAACAGGGCCAGGAGAGTGGACACTGTCATTTTGTAATAGTTAACAGCAGATCAAGCTTTACAGCTGTCCAGTGAAATGGAAATAATGTAGTCTGTGTGAAAGAGTCCTACGTTTCTGCTATGAAACAACAGACACTGACCAACTCAGTCAGAAATATTCAACCAACTAAGGTTTCATCTTCCTTCACTGACAGGACAACATGCGTGATTAAACTACTCTCATACAAAGGCCGGCTTGTTTAAAATCTTTCCCACGGAACCATTAATCTGCTTCAAAGCAGGTTTAGTTACTTAAAAACAAAACGTATTTCATAAATGGTCATGTCGACAGCGAATAATGATATTCGACTTTCCAGCAGCTATCGCATGACATTTCAAAGGCGCGCTGAGACAAAGGAAGTGTGTGTTGCCGTAGTGTTGGAGAAAGGCTCCGCATACCGAGTCACGTTCCTCTGCAGCTGGACGCAGTCCTTGGCGTGGAACCAGAGAAAGTACGTCTGAAACGGCAACAGAAGTGATGCAACCGATCACACTTGCACTTGGGCAGCGACAGAGCAAAACAATCACTTTGTTATATCCCTGCCATCCTGGAAGGAAAGAAAAAGCAGAAAAACACAGACAAAACTGTTGCACTCACCTGTACAAGTATGAACAGAGCCTGAATGGCGGGAAATACGACCATCATAGGTGACTCGCAGTGCATGTAGCCCACATAGTTTGCGATCTTGAAGACGTCCATGATGAGGCTGCACCCACCAAAGAGCACTACTCCCCCTAAAGGGACACACACATAGGAATGGAATCAGGCCAGTTCTGCTTAGTAACCTGTTAAGTAGCCTCGTGGCAAAATCTGAAAATCGGAACACTTCCGAAATTTCACTGTATGCCATTGAATTCCTCTCGGGAACACGGCTAATAGCGTTCCCAAACTAGTCGGCAAACTTGCTGTGCATGACAGTTGACTAGAGACACTCTAACGGGAGCAATGGTGTTATATTGAGATCCAGTAAGTCTCCTAAATTTGTGTTGCAGAGCCCCATGTCCGTGCAAGCCTCAACAGGGCCGAGCGGCGATTTTGATCATACATACACAACATTTATGCCATATTACCAGCTGTTGTTTCAGACAGAGGTGTCCTTTTTCTGGAGCTACCAAAAGGCAAGTCATAAATGAGTTGATCATGAGACTCTCTACACTGTCCCATGTGTGCCCTTCGACTAGAGCGACCACGACATATAAAGGGGAAAGTCATACACACGGTATTGATTACAGGCTACATTCATGAAATGCTTTACAATTGCTCCATCATACCTGAAGAGCATAGACATTTATACAGTAATCTGAGAAAGAGATGGGCACAGCTTTAGGATAAGCATGCAGTACAAGCTAACAGAAGTGCGTGCTATTTGCCGATAATGAATGGTTGTTATGTATGAACATTCTGGAAAACAGGGTTTGCCAAGTTACTGATAACGTATGATAAAGACGATGCTGGCATGGATGTATATCAGAGGCATTTCTGTTGAGTTTTGCGCTGCATGCATTTTCAGCGCGCCCGGATTACACGTTTGTGAATACTGCAGCTGTTCGAGTTTTATTGTTATGTCATCTACTTTTCCAAGAAAATCACATAACATTTATTATCATAGCGCTCCGGTTAAAAACTATGCTCAGATGCACAACAACAAGGCACCTCTGAACCTCCACAAGTCTTCATCTCTAGCAACTGACCCAACCGCCAATCTTCTGGCCCCCAAAACACACGGTATTATAGTGTTACTTCGCACTCTGGGGCAAACAGACTCACCTCTCAGCCAAACGGGACCTGCGTGGGCATCCTTGTAAAGCACTGCCCTGTCCTCATTAGCAACATAGCACATGTAGTAGACGATCCAGGCTGTGGTGAGGAGGATGAGCGCGGACAGGAAGCCGTGGAGGTGGATGGAGGACACGCCTTTTGGGTTGAAGACTGTGCTGCTCACCAGGGCACTGACAAGGAACAGGATGTTGGTGCAGATGATTCCCGACAGTAGACAGCCACGTTTGCGCCCCTGCTCTCGAATGGTGGCCTCGCTGGGTGAGGGGGCCAGCCTTGGCGATCGATGGACCTTCTCTCCAAGCTCTCCTGCTGGCATCACTTCACTTGCGTTTGTCATTTTTCTGGATTCTGAGGAAAAGTTAGAAGCCAACCCCACATTAGTCTCTTCTCAGTTTCTGATTTCTGTGACCCATTTGATGTGAGGCTACAGGCTCTGATGGTGTTTGTTAGGACGGACGTCAACTGAACCGTCAAAATGAAAGTCTCTTATGACAAAGACTTCAGCAATGGTCACACTGACAGCTGACGCGCTCTTTAATTGGCACGCCTTGGGCCCTGTTCACTTCCTCTCCGGCAGCTAGCCAATAATCAATGGCCCAGCTCTTGACATCACCTCTTCGGGGTCATTAAGATGACTAAGCTAATAGCCTGCTCCTGTAACCGCCCCTTTAACACACATCGGGTCTCCTGTGTCACTGACGTTATTTACACATAAAATGAGACTCCACTTGAACTTACGATATTACTTTCATTGGACCACAGCCATGTCAAAGTGTATCACAACAATGATAATGTTGTTTAACAAGGAAGATCATTCCCACACTGCACTACATTTCTCCAGTTAAGCAGAACATAGGATCAAGTACATTTTTTTTTACATTGAATTGACAGTCAGGACATCACTGCTAACTTTAATTTCATGTCCCACCCTTATTTAACGTCAGTCTTGTCTCCTATTTCTACTAGTTTTATGAAGATATGTGAAATCCACACCTGGCTGGCCAATTCATGCATGTAAAAGGCACTAGAATATGAGTATTAAAACCAGGAGGGCATTGCTTGATCAGCTATTGAAAAAGTAAGTGTCATTTACTGTTGATTGTCCCTGTACAGTTTATATAACACTCCCCACAGTTTGTTCTTAACTGGCAACTTATTCATTTTTGAACTTGAGTTTTAGAATCAGAGCTCATTAAGTAATTGTAATATGATTTGGGTTCTCCATGGTTCCTATATATTTCCTGATTGCTTGTGTTGTCTTTGCTGCAGACTTCCTAACCAATCATTTCACACTGGGTCATTTGTATTGTTCATCAGTGAACTATAGTGCTCATATTACGAATGAGGTCTTTCCACCCAGTAATTTTCTGGGGCATGTAGAGGCTCAACAATAATGCCATGCTGAAGACACACAGACCTCTATGTAAACACCCCTTTGTTGCATGAAAGAGCCCCATATCAGGTCCCCAAGGTTTATTCAAACTTCCACGCTAAACCTATTTACATTCATTCCTTCACTTAGTAAGTGTCAATGTGTTATATATGCGATTTAAGTCATACGTCACCAGCTTTCAAATTTCCAAAGTGCTTCATTTGGTGTTGCAATTTGAGCTTGGTCTGCCAGAGAGGTTGTGAAAACTACACCACGAAATGCTGTTTATTATTTGTAAATGATAATTTTGACCTTAATTCGGCCTGAACGATACACGAGGAAAATCCTAAGTTTCTTAAAATTCATTTGCTAATGATTATATTTTCAATCCTTTGAGGAATTAAAATTTTACTTTTTACCAACTGTGCTGCCCTCTGGTGGGTGAAAAATAGTATAAACATCCATCTTACAACTACTAATCCTAGTCAGCCTCTGGATGCTGGAGCCAATCCCATACAGCACAGGTCACAAGACTGGGACGCCAGTCCATCACAGGGCACATACACAAAGTTATACTATGGGTAATTTCGAGAGCATCTTTGGGGTGTACAAGAACCCCCGATGTTTCATGGAGAGAATGAAAACACAGAGTGAGCATAAGATTGATACCTCCAATTCTGGAGGTGCTAAGCTACTTAGTCACCATGCTAATCGACAGTATAAACAAATGGACAAGCAAACATACATGTTTTAACAACTATGTCTCAAAGTATTTCAGCTATACAAGAATATTCTTCTCATGTATACAGTACAGTGTGGTATAACATTAATTCCATAATTTTATTATAATTCAATTACTTCACTCTCTTAATAAACATAAAATAGTCTACGTGGATATTCAAGTTTCTACACATAAAGCCCAGGAAACCGCTATCTCTTACTGAAAACCAGACCCTGACCAACCCACTTACTCCAGGGTAAAGAATAAATGTCACGGTCATTTACACTCAGATTGGTTTTATATATCAGTTAATATCAACATAATCATAGAAAGAAAATGATTCATGAATGTTCTTAATTTTCTGCCATCACTTCGACTATGTAAAATAAAATACAGCTTATTGAAGAAGAATAAAAAGACTAAAATGCATTACAGACAGATTTTTAAATGAATTTGATTAAAATTACAGTGATAACAAACAACAGTCTGTGCAAATTCCAGTGCTATTACAAAATTACAAAATAATCATTATATACAACTATACACCTAATTATGAGTTATGGTAAGTTTAAGTACGGAGAAAGTATTGATGGCACCCAAAATAGTTTTCTATACCTCAAATTGAAAACTTGATTTAAAAAATCCTGTACGCAAAACTGTGTAAGGAGCTTAGGAAGTTAAACTAATAACTGTGTGATCACCCTACCTGGTAAGGTGGACGATGGAGTCTATCTCAAGCTAGCTGTCTTGTAACTTTAATTGCTTTTATAGTTGTCTACCTCCGTTGTAAACTGCTGGCAGGAAGTAAGAAAAAAAACTGCAGCTACATTGTAAATTGACACGAACTCTGAAGATAACATCTATAACTGTTTCATGCTAAAATAAAACAAGACACATGTTGAGCAAAAGTCTTAAGCAGCCAATGGAAATGTTTAAAGCAATTTTCTGGGATGTAAATGCATACTTCCTTAGAAAGAAAAAGACACAGTTGAACATTAGAATAAATTCAAATAAACAGTAACACAATAAAGAAATAGGAATTTTTAGGCAGATCTTCCTCCTTAAAGAACACTATTTCATTTCCCAAATCTCTGACATTCATTAAAGATATTTGCTTAATATCACCACCAGCTCACCGACTGACTTTATAAGTCAAATAATTTGATGACGTACTGAACAGCCAAACACGTTGTGCTTGTGGTCGACTGAACATTGGGGTGGAGGGTTACATGGATGATTACTACAAACAGCTACTGGAGTGAGTTTAGGTGAGATTTTGAGATGGCTGTTCTGATATACTGTGGTACTCGACAGAGGCAAGAAAATGCTCTTTACTTGTACTCTTTAAAAGTGCCGCACGATAAGCAAGAATCACACTCCCACGCGCATGGCATGGAAACAGAGAGAGGTCCTATAATGGGCGGGGAAGACTAAAACACTGCAGGTCACCACACGATAGCTAGAGACACATGAGGATCAGGCAAGGATCCGGCAGCATAGGAAAGAGCAAAATTGACAATCAAAAACACAGCATAAGTATCTATACTAACAAATAGAAACAGGGACTATTTACCAGATCTGTTTATTGTTTATGTTGAGTCACAAAATCTGAGTCAAGTCTCAAGTCTCAATCGTGGTTCGAATGTGACATTACTATTTATCAAAAATTTAACTGCCTATTTGTGTTTTTCTCTATTAGTAACTGGTGCAATTAAATGGGAATCACAACTTGAACAGTTTGAAAACTGTTTGTCTTTATAGTTCTTTATGTCATAGGACGAGCCTGTTGCTTTAAAAAAATAACATAGCATTCTGGGTAAGGAGACCACAAAGGGAGCTGGGAAAAGTTGGTTCTGGGGAGTGCATGTGTAAATGAGGAAGCTTGTTCCTCACCGAACTGGTTCATTGGGCCTGCTTGCTGCTGAGTAGTGTGAGCTATAGATGGATCCAGCCTCTGAACCACAGTACGGAGGCATCGTGGGATAGAGAAGGCAATACTATAGGCTTATATACATTTTCAAAGTGATTGGTATTTCAAATGCCTTTGAAGCAGTACATTTTTTCTAAGAACCTGAGCACTTTTCTAACTTAGATTTTAAAGCTAATAGTTTCTCACAAATAACATTATGTTGAAGACAATCCCTTGAGCAGAAGGGATAGATCCAGATGAGGAAGCCACGGTGCAGGAAATTTTGGCATAAATGTCTCAGTTGGACTGTACATGTATGTGACAAACAAAAAGAGCGAGACACACAGAGAATAAGCTGCAGATTGAGCTGCTTATCTTTGAGTAGCAAGAAAACCGAGTGTTTTTTTCCAACCATGACACTTGGGCCACTTTTTTGGCACGCCTGGCTGGTAATGTGGAAAAGTCTTTAAATACCCTATAAAATAATCCATTTCCTCCGTCATGAACTCTCTTTCCATCCTGTCTGGCAGGAATGGAGAAGCGTGTCGACGAAGCTGAGGGCAGGATATCATCAGCTGAAGATGAGAAAAGTTACCATGGCAATTACCTGACCTCCTTACAAAAAACGTAAGATTTTAGACAAATACATGCTCCCAATTTTGTGGGAACAGTCTGTGGATGGCCCCTTCCTGTTCCAACATGACTACGCACCAGTGCACAAAGCAAGGTCCATAAGGACATGAATGAGCGAGTCTGGTGTGGAGGAACTTGACTGGCCTGCACAGAGCCCTGACCTCAACCTGTTAAATTAGAGACTGTGAGCCAGGCCTTCTCGTCCAACATCAGTGCCTGACCTCACAAATGCTCTCCTGGAAGAATGGTCAAAAATTCCTATAAACACACTCCTATATCTTGTGGACAGCCTTCCCAGAAGAGTTGAAGCTGTTATAGCTGCAAATGGTGGGCCAACTCCAAATTATCACCTATGTATTAAGAATGGGATGTCATTAATCTTCATGTGTGTGTAAAGGCAGGTGTCTTTTGACAATATTGTGCATGTGTTTGTGTGTACATATGTGTGTATATACTATTGTATTCCTGGATGTAGGGTCCAATTAATGTTTACACCATAGTGGTTTGACGGTTTGTTTATTAATTTTTAATGCTGAACATGTAGGTCCTTTTATGGCAGTCTCCTCACCATTCGATTTACAAGGTTGCCAGTTGGGCTATGAAGCTATTTTTGTTACATGCACCTCTATGAAGCTCTTCTTTCTCTACTAATTTACAATTTAATTATATTATTTCTTTTTTATTCTCAGTGGCATAGTGTTTAGGCCTGAATGTGCTATATTTTGATGTACTACATTCAGTGTGAGGGTTGTAGTGGTAATACTGGGTTTATGTGGTCAATTTGACTACTGTTCTCCCTTTATGTGGTTGAGCATTAGGCTTTGTGACATAGCTGAAGTTGCCGTATCGTCTCGTTTGGGGATGGGGTTGGAGGGTGTTGCTGGACTATTTTTTAGTTCCAAAACATCATTTGCATGTAATACAGTGATATGGGATCTATTGTGCAGTCAGATCGTGCTCCGCTATATTTAAATATATAGGCAAATCGCCAGGCCTCGATGGCTATCCTCTTAAATTTTTATAAAATGTTCTGGCCTTCAATTAACCCGGTATTTATGCTGGTACTCCATAATATTGTCTTTGATGGTATCCCAGACTCTTGGAGATTCACTGCGATCAGGCTGCTCTTAAAAAGGATAAAACCCCTTTAGACTGCTCTTCCATTAGCTTGCTTAATGTTGATTATAAGATTGTTACAAAACTCTTAGCTTATTATGTATTTGACCTGTTACCATCGGTCCGTGGACAACAGATGTAAAATAGCCATTTTGGCTAATTCTGGCACATTCACATTTTATGTTTATCAATATGCACTGTCCATGTCAGATAAACCATAAATAAATAAAATAAATAAATAAAGATTGGAAACTTTGCTCCCTGTGCAGGAGCCATCCCACCGGACCCGTCTTGCAGTCATGTAATGCCATCACTGCTGCCTTGATCCTGCTTTGTCATGATCCTGCTTTGAGCTGGCCAGCTCACTGCACAGCTGCTACAACTCCTGCTGCTCCTGCTCTATGGACTCACACAGCCACTGCTGGTCCTGCTGCTTGTCCAGCTCTGCCCTTTGTATCTCTTCCCTGTTTGGCCAGTAGGTGTTGCTGGCCATCCTGTCCTCCTCCTTGTCTCTTACCTTTCAGCCCCGATGTGTCAAATCCTTAATGTGTTTTCCCCGTTTGCCAAACTTCTGCATAGCTCAGTGGGCTGAGTGTGTGGCTCAGATGCTTTTAACCCACTAGTTGTGGGTGTAAGGCTGGCCTCGGGTTTATTTATATTTATTAGTTTTGTTCAGTGCTTGTTGCTCTGTCTCAGTTGATTGATTGATTCATTGTCATGATCCACACCTGCCCTCTTGTACGTTAGCTACCTGTTTCTATTTAAGTGCCTGAGTTGTCTCTGTTCTTTAGTTAGTCATTGAGTGTGGTGTGTTCCTGCATGTTGGAAGTGCTGTCCCCTTGGGTTTTGTCAATGTTTTGCTTCTTCAATAAACCTCTTTTTGTCTAGGAGCTGTTAAGTGGATCGCCACCTTCATTCCTGCCTGCACCATGCCCCGTCCCCTTAACAGTCCAAGGCACTTCGAGAGGACAGGGCAGCACCTCCCTCGCTGTGCCGCTCTGATCTCACCTGTCAGGGGGTTTCTAACTTCCATGAGTCCTTCTCTTCCCCCAGCCCCAGCAGAGCAGCTTCTCTATCTGAGCACTTTTCGACCTGGAACCCTGACCTCTCCACTGCCTGCAGATATGCCGAGCTGGAACGAACTCGCCAGACAACGGTGTGAAGTGTCCGCTCCAGCAGTATCAGGGGGATCCCTTATGGCATCCCATCTCTGAAGCCAATGCGGCACTTGATAGACTGAGGCATCTCAGTGGCAGAGAAGAGATGATTTTTGCACAAAGCTGCTCTCAGACCATAAAAGGACCACAGAATAAGAAACAATCACACTCGGCATGGAAACACATGGAGGTCAAATAATGGAGACATATGGTAGGTTACTGCACAATGGCTACAGACATGCGAGGATTAGGCAAGGACAGCATATAGACACAGGTAAGGGTACAAGTGACAATCAGATACACAACACAAGTATCTGCACTAACAAACACAAACAGGGGCTATTTCCAAGACAAACGCAGGGTTACATACATGGTTTGCCAGCATGCTGGGATACACTAACAGCAGAAGCCATCCTGCTGACACTACAATACTTTGACAGACTTAATATCAAATACCATAGTTTTATACCAACATGAAGCATCATTGTCTTTCAGGGGCTTTTCCACAATACAGTGCAGTACTTCAGAGCCCTGAAATAACTGCATATTCATATTTGTTTTTGGGCATCACAGCAAACAACAAGTGTTATACTGAGCTTAAGCATGTGTGCCAAGAACTGTATGCACCTTGCTACATATGGTTTTGGTTGCACAAACTGCTGATTATAGCTGTCAAGTGAAACATCCCTGTGTTTTTGTTATAATATGCACAGGTTATATAAAGTAACCTGAACTTAAAAGCAAGTAGATGGCAGATGTATTACATTATAGAGCTAAGCCAAAAAAAGAGCCCCAAATATGTAACACGGGGGGATGCATTATTTGGGAAGCCTGATTTGCACCCCGTTTTTTTAACACGGAAGTCTATAGTATATCTGAACTTTACATTGTTAAGCCAAAACTGCCTAAGACACACGTTGGTAACACCAATTGATTCTAAAATGTGTAAAAAGAAAATTAAAGTCCGATTCTATAGCTGCAGAGATCTGCATCCCCGCTTTTTTTTGTGAAGTGCATGCAGTTCTCGACAGGCATGCAGAACTTGACATACTGTAACACTGGCTCTGAGAGAAACTCCTGGGGCCTCATTCACCAATATTTTCTTAAGAATTCTCTTAAATTAGTTCCTACGAAATTTGTTAAGAGCAACTTACGTCGTATTCATCACGTGTTCTTAAGTAGCAGAATTGTTCGCACCTTTGTTCTTAAGAATGGTGAATCCCAAATCTTCGTAACTAAAAGCGCGTGCCAGTGTGTCCTAATTAGCAGAGGGAAACGCCCTGCAATTTCCCATGAAAGGGCATGAGACTGTAGGGTAGGGTGATCAGGTAATCCATGTCAGGGAGGACAGTCTGAGCTAGGACAGGAATTGTAAATTACCATTTCAATTAAAAGGACCTGGATTTCACTTGAGCACTGAGTTCTTGC
>JAODKF010000050.1:8381138-8398748 GCA_026779585.1 Mormyrus proboscirostris | reverse complement strand
CACCCGCCCGCCCCCACAATCTGCCCCCATACGTTCCATGTTATGCAAGACACGCAATTCCAAGAAGGGAATGGGGGTATTCTGTTGTCTAAATTACACAAGCCATGAAAAATGAAAAAAAAAGACTATTAGGTTATGCTACAAGACCAGGCAAGTGTAGGGACATGTACACGGCTGTAGTACAAATATGAAGCTCATCTTGCAGGAGCCCACTTCTTCAGGCACAGCCGAGACGCTCCAGGAGCATCGCGGACTCTCTCAGGTTGGACCTCTTCACCCAGATATACGCTCCCGGGGATGAAGGGGAAGAATGTATTTACACAATTAATGTGAAGCTGAAGAAAATGCTCTACTGCTCTCAATCCACAGCTGAGCAACCACATACAGGACACCCGGAATAATCTTCCAGCACGCTGGGATCTGCCTGAACAAGTTAGTGTAATCAGGGCTCAGTATTGCTATCTGACACGCAGATATGCGATTACAGGTCAGCAATAGCCAGTGAGTAACTGGATTAGCCCACTATGAAGCTTACTTAAACTATCTTCCCCCCTGCAAATAGTGTGCCTCCTTTTCGATCCATATAAGTGATCGATTGACATTGGTCTCCAGAATTACCCAGTCACTGTATGCATATCATCTCAGACAGACACCAGGCCGGATACAGACTTGGTCCTTACCCAGTTTCCCTGGACATGTAAGATAATAGACACACAAAGCGTTTTTGCTGATGGGATTTTTGGGGTTCTGTTCCTGTCTTCCCATTCCTCCTGCCCTGCCCCAGGGCCGAAGGCAGGAAAGGAGGGAAGAGGGGAGGCCTTTCCGAGAGGCACGCTGGAGGTGTGGCCTGATTAACTTCTTTATTCTCGCGTTCCCTGGTGTAGAGCCCAGCCAAACACGAGAGTGAGTGCGTGTATGTGGAGTCATGGCAGACGCCGCTGCAGAGGACTCCAGCCTGGCCACCGCGATCGAGGGCACCAGAGCAATGCGATCGAAGCAAGGCCTGCAAGAGTCCATGCAGCTCAGGAACCAGCAGGACCGGAGAGATCCCGAAGACATGAACGGCGATTCAAGTGGTGAAAAAACTCTGGAATGGCTCTCCTGCGAGAGTGCGAGGGACAACAGTGCAGAATTGAGACCTCTCCCTTCAGCAGACCCTCGAAGCCCAGCCGAGTCCAAAAAGGAAGAGGCGCAGGAGGCGGGTGAAGCAGAGAGCTTGGAGACAGACGGGGTGAGGTGCGACTCATGCATCGAGATCCCCCGGAGGGCGCTCAAGTCCTGCCTTACCTGCCAGGTGTCCTACTGCGGGGTGCACCTGCGGCCTCACCTGGAGAACGCACGTTTCCAGAAACACCGTTTGGTCGAGCCACTGTGCAACATCGAGGGCCCTGCCTGCGAGGGCCATGGCAGGCCCTTGGAGCTGTTCTGTCACGTGGACCGCTGCTGCATGTGCAGGACATGCGCTGATGAGGATCACCAGGGCCACCAGGTCGCACCCCTGGGGGAGGTGCGCAAGCAGATGGAGGTAGGAGTGCATGCAACACAGCAGTCACACCGAGGGCCATGCTGGTGCTGAAATAAAGAGGACAGACTTTAATATTACAAGTGTCATAGCAAAAAAACTGTCAAAAGCCAGTTTTTCCTGGAATAATCCCTTAAATAAACATCATTGTGCAGAATTGAATTATATCCCATAATTTATTGCTCAGTGTGACCCTGTACTGGGTAAGCAGTTATGGGACTGATGGATGTATTATTCATTGCTGTATAATACTATTGTGTTTTTCATCTGTAATTAGTCCTAAGTAAAGGTGTGTTCCAGTCATAACTGCTTATTTAAAGAAGCATTTCCTTACTCATGGGAATGGTCTCATTTTACACTAATAATTGATTCCATGTACTTAAATTACTATTAACCAGCATGCAGTAGAATAAGTCCCTCTCTATTTCCAAGAAATTCTCTATTTCCTTTTTTCCTTTATGCTACATTCTAGTCATATACCCTGGCGTTCAGTAATTGGGAAGTAGATTTTACCTAGTGGCCCTGAGTGTCCACGGCTGTGAAAGAGACTGGTGTCTGTGCAGAAGTAGGAATGCAACTGAATCCCATTGCATTGCATAGTCATTTTTTAGTCATTATATGTCCATGCAGGCTTAAAGCTGGAACACACAAAGGGCGTGGGGCTTTCCAAACACACCAAATTGCATGAATGGTTCAATTCAATTGTTTCCAGGAATAACTTCCTTAACATTAAAGAGCATTAACCGGCATCAATTAATCATTAACAGGATGGTTCCTGGACATCATAGCAGTCAGAGGCTGTGGTTATCGAAAGTGCTACTTTGCCATCATTCAGATACCGTATTATTTCTTTAAAGAAAAGCACCACCTGCAATCCCCTTTGAAAGCTGTGTAAGATACGTGAGGCCTGACAATATAGTCACAGGCCCATGCTTGGGGATTCAACAATGTGAAAGTGAAAATGAAGATAGCTTTTCACAATGATGAGCCGAATATTACGTGCAGACACCAAGCAACTATCCAAATATAATTAACATCGTTTGAACTTTTACTTTTCAAAGCACTTGGCTTGATTCATATTTATTGGAGATTCAATTATTAAATTTAATCCATTTAATCTAGCTTTGTTATTAGTTAAACCATGGCTACAAATTCTGAATATAAATATTTACCTTTTGAGTCACATGGTCAGTTTGCATGCAGAGCCTTGAATGGTATGCAAACTACCTGGGGAAAAAAAGCCCAGTAGTGACAGTATGCCTCTGGTAGCGTGTGGCACCACTCAGCGGATGGAATTCTGTGTGTCATGTCTGTGCGTGTCCCGCCATCTCTAAGAGAGATCTCTCCTCCCTTTTGCACGTTGGCGTACGTGTCCAGAAAGAGCTGCGGCAAAGAGAGGCAGAGGTAGAGAAAGTGGCCACTTCTGCGGAGAATGCCATCGTCAAGCTGCAGGCCAACATCGTGACTCTGAAGGTAGACTGCAGCCTCGCCCTTACCGAGCACATGCACAACGCACAACCGTGCACATGAAGACGCAGTACAAGTGCTTTACTTCAGTTGAAGTTGGTTAGATTAAGTAAATTTATCCCATGAGGGAATTCATCCCCAAAGCGCACAGAGTAAAGACGAACAGTTCCCAGTAGCATGTTTAGCACAACTTGGTGGAATGAGCCAGTGATTGTTGCCAAGAGGTCCTAAGAGATAGTAGAGCTGCACAGCGATGTCATTATCTGTTTCTGCGTCTGTTCAACAAACAAAATGATCTCTGTATATGTATGCAGATAGAAGACCAGAAGTGGGCGTGGCTTATACCAGAAGACTCATTAAAATTGTATTTTCTCACCTGAAATTCACTGGCAACAGAGTTATTGTGCCTTAACTAAACAGTTCATAAAACTAAGTTTAGTTAGTCTGTTTAGAACTGCCCCCCCCTCCATAACCAGGAGATATTGAACAATCAGAAACTGAAAGAAAGTTTTATGACTTGAAAGATTCTCTTTTGCGTTGGAAATCGAAACTATTTACAGTAAAGATATTGTAGCGGCTGGAGCACTTGGGGTGCTTATTATGGGGCAGACGTCCTGGCCCTTTTCAGCCTATCTCTGGGCGGCTTCAGAGATAGCAGGAATGTGGGTCCCTGCAGAGTGGGGGGAAAGGAGAAGTGGTGGGCACCGCACGACCCTATACATACTGGGGAACACCTGGGGGTGAGGCAGCTATAGGAGGCCGGTTGGGGAACAGACAGCTGGCAGTTTATAGAATAGAATAGAATAGAATAGAATAGAATAGTTCTTTAATGTCCATCAGATTTACATCAGGTGGAAATTCATCTTTGACAGTAACGTAAACACACACAATACAAACAACATTATATACAATAAACATGTTAATGCAACTAAATAAATAAAATGTAATAAAATCAATCAGACAGCTGGCAGTTTAGTGTTCTTCGTTATGGTTAGTGTCTGGTGTGGGTTCCGGCCATACAGACTCCATTAAAGTTCTCTTTTGTGGCACACCGGTTCCGTGTCCATTGCAATATACAGAAAATATGCTGCAGTTGAAGGGAATAATCTTAAATTCACATGTTGTGGCATTCATGTTTGTTGATGTTAATATTACTACAGCTTGCCAGGGAAACGTAAATGATAAAACATACAGAGCAGCTTAATACTCTCTGAGTCCTGAGTCTGCTCTGGCCTTTCTGGTAGAGAGCTGCTGTGTTGTCCGCCCAGTCCAGCCTGCTGGACCTCCAGTCCTTATAGCACTGTACTATGGTAGCACTGTTCTTATATTATAACAATAGGTGTTGTAGATAGGATACTTGGAAGAAACAATAGTATAGCCCCTTCTGGGGTCTAAAACTTTGACGTACAGCCATTGGTGATTGTGTAATAGTGCATATGGTTTGTGTCTGGTGTGGGTTCCGGCCATACAGACTCCATTAAAGTTTTCATTTGCGGACATGACTAGTGAAGGACACACAGAACCACTCCAGTTAAGTGGTTCACTTGTATTGCGGCAGCGAAAGTCACGCCATTTCAGGGGGTGTCCCAAATACAAACCCAAGCTGAATTTAGTCTGTTCGGTGCCTGCATGCCATGACCACCCCTTCCTCACTATTTCTCTACGATATCTCCCCGACTGTAGCGTTCAGTGGCCGACATCTTCATACTGATCAGCGGGCAATTTTCCGAGCTGGCGGCCGCTGTGGTGAAGGCCCACAGAGCGATGACGGAAGCATTGGAGGAGGACGTGAGGAAGGCCACAAGGCAAGCTGAGGGCATCCAGCTACACCTGGAGCAGAAGAGCACTGATCTGAAGAAGATACGGGCCCAGATAGACAAGATGAGCAGGAATAATAATGATATCGACTTCATACAGGTGGGGTCAAAAAGACAGCAGAAAGAACCAGGAATATGCACAGCAGAGATCACTTTCGAGAAAGACTGTATATTTATACAGCATATTTTCACAATATTACATTGTGTCAAAGCTCTTTACATTACCGGAACCAGACTCAAAGGCGGAGCCCGTCCTCCTACTGGTCAGATAATTAGCAAGAACTAAAAAACTGCACTTCTAAGTCCTTTGCCACCATTTGCTCATCGCTGATTATAGCTGCAGTTACCTGGAGGGGAAAAAAGCTGGAAACAAGGAAATTCACTGACATAGTTTACTAAGCAAAGATAAAATCATATATAAAGATTGAAACTAACATATGCCTGGTTGTTCAAAATATTCTAAAATATCTGCTGGCTTGTGTTTTCCAAGTTTGTTCACAAGCTCCGGCAAGTAGGAGCAGACATTTGGTCAAGATTGAGATCATGTATGCTATATTATACAGACATTTGACTTGAAAATCAGCCCTGACAAGACTGTCACATTGGGAAATTTCACAAACTTCCCAACAGCAAGTCCGACATGCCCGCATGACATAAAAATTGAAGGAAAAAGCTATCCTATATTAAATTACTTTTTCTGGTTGTTTGAGTCTTGCTAATTTTGACAAATCATTTGCTGGGAGCATTAAAAGCTTCTCTGTGCTCCCTCTGGTGGTTGCAGGAGTACTTGCAGTTGAAGGCTGGCAGCCTGGATTTCAGTCTCCCTGGCGTGTACATCGGCCTGACGGAGCAGCTGGCTGCAGTGAGCCGTGCGGTTGTTGAATCCACCCAGGAGCTGTGTGAGAAGCTGCCTTCCATGTATAAGGAGAAGCTCATTGAGACCCACAAGAGGGGTGAGTGCATTTGTTGCTCACACCAGCTAAGAGAGCCTCTGTGAATGACAGCCCAGGCAGGGCTCTCCCCACATACAAACACTTTGTTGTATAGTTTATTGTAAATGAGTATATATAGTTAACGTGTTAGCTACCTAGCTAACAACCATAGATACAGTATATACAGCAGGTCATTTCAGGTCAGGTTGGGACCAGCATGCTCTGGTACAGTACATCGGTGTGCTCACCACACAAGGAAACATCTCAGAATTCCAGTTGGTGTGTGTCCCCCCCCCCCATGCCGACTTTTCAAGATCTCAGAAATGCTTACATAGAATAAAGTAAACAGATAGCAAAACCACAAAGCACATCGTGGATAAGGAACGTCAGGCTTGAGCAAACAAAAGGGTTTTTAACCTGGGTTTGTAATCTGAGACAGAGATTGATAGATAAATGTCACTGGGGTGGGAGTTCCAAAGTCAGGGACCTCTAGTCAAGGAGTTTTAGTTTTTAAAAAGAAAGAGGCCCTCAAATAAGAACAGACAGCATACTATGTGTTATGAATAATGACAAGGCTGAGCACTGTAAAACTGTATCAGTCACGGCCACATGGTGGCGACGTGGAGCTTTGGGCATGCTCTTAAACTCTCAAAGAGAAGTTGAAAAGCAGACGCCACAGATTTTTGTTTCTGCCGACTTTTAGTAGGAGTGCATTGTTTTCATTTCAGCTTGGTTTTCATTTGTTGTTTGTTGTCAACAGCACATTTCCTCCGATCGATCTAACCACACACACACATTCCAGTCAGACACAATCATTTTGTCGTTCTTTATCACGCACTGGGTGGGTGTGAACTGATCACCCTGAACCACCCAAGTTCACCTGTGCTGCTGCAGTAGGTTTTAGTTTCGGTATTTGTCAATGATATCTAACTCAGTGTTGAGTTCTTAGTTTCCTATAACACAGTAATGGTGCAAAATTACTGAACTCTACTGTTGTCTTTATATACTAACTATGAAAACGCAGTACAAAGCTGATTCCTTTCCCACCCTCACGAAGCCAAAGGCCTGATTTTGATGAGAGGATGTTGTACCTCATTGTGTCTGTTTGCTTCTCCACCGTCCAGAGAAACTGGCGATAAGAAGCACAATCTCAGTCATCGTCGCCGAGCCACACCCCCAAGTTCGAGAGGACTTCCTGAAATGTGAGTGCTCTTACTGAATTCAGTTAACTGTATTGATGAATTCTGTTATGACATTTTTTTTAAAGTGCAAAAAAGCATGTGGGATCTCTTCTGAACAGAACAACAGCAATATAATTCGAGTAGAATTTTTTAAATTGAAAAGACATTGGACGATCCCACTCCATGACTTTGTGGAAGCTTGTAACTGGGTTAAATCAAACTCCTGTGAGCAGTTGTACAGAACCTGCTGTATTTTCTGGTCATACCCCGTAGATGGTGCCTCTTTGACCTTTGACCCAAACACCGCTCACAAATTCCTGCGCCTAATGATGGAGAATAGGAGACTGACCAACAGCACACCGTGGCAGCAGAGTTACTCCGACTCCCCCGAACGATTCGAGCACTGGCGCCAGGCATTGGCTGTAGAGAGCTTTTACCTCGGACGCCATTACTTTGAGGTGGAGGCCAAGGGGGATGGTGCCCACATGGGGCTCACCTACAAGAGCATCAACCGCAAGAGCCGAGAGAGCAGCGGCTGTATCACAGGCAATGACTTTTCCTGGTGTCTGCAGTGGAGGAGCGACGGCTTCTCTGCCTGGCATGCGGATGTAGAGATGCCCCTGGCAGCAAACAAGTTTGTGCGCATCGGGGTCTATGTGGACTATGATGGAGGACAGCTGGCCTTTTATGGTGTGACCGACAGCATGATGCTCCTCCATCAGTTCCAAGCCGAGTTCCTGGAGCCTCTCCACCCAGTTGTCTGGCTCCCCAAGAAGGAGGGTGCCATCCTGCTGCTCAACCCCAAAGAGGCCCCTACAATTGAGGACTCCCCACTTATGTCACCTCCCTCCACTCTGCCTCCCTCCATCATGTCACCATCCTCCCCGTCTCCCTCCCTCCAGTTACCCTCCACCTAGTTTCCCTCTATATAATAACCCTCCATCCAGCCCCCTCATCCCTGTCACCCTCCATCCAGTCCCCCTCATCCCTGTCACCCTCCATCCAGCCCCCCTCCTCTCTGTCACGCTCCATCCAGTCATATTGTACATTTTGATTAGTAGCTGCTCTTATCAACAAGCAGCTCACATACAAACAACCTCAGGTGTTGCTGATTTATACGGTTCTGTTTGGGTCTACGCCAGTCCTGTACACTCCCGGCTGGATAACTGGTTGCAAAATGGATAGTTATTTAGTATAGAAATTCATTTATTTTCTTGAGAACAACTTATATTTTGTCACATATCTAGATACTGCGCCACTTTGCTGACCACTGAACTGGAAAATAATTCCTCCATTAAATGATGAATGTATTTCTAAGAATAAGTAGTTTAAACTAAAGGTTCATGGACACAGTGGTACCCATTTTCTGTGTTGGAATACCTCAGTAAAATCATGCACTCCCTGCTAAATGTTTATACCAGTACTAATTACTGTTAACTGTTAAACCATTGTCATTACACATGCTTTTGCAGTAATAAAATCAAAGTACACATTTTAGTAAGTTTACTTTTATACATCCAAGTCAAGGTAAATATCCCTGTCGTAAATTATGCCCAAAACTTTTCTTTGTTTTTCTATAAAAGAATATGCTTAAGTGACAAAGAGATGGACTAGATACTCTGAAAATTTCACATATAAAATGTATAAACCTCTAAATAGGAACATAGACTTGGTATTTAAATAATTTGATCCTTTTCTTACAGCAGATAAAGTAAGTTAAAATCAAGTTTAGGCTGAACTTACTGATTGGAGACAAAACAGCACAAACCGTGAGAATTAGCCAGAGAAATGCTACGAAAGATCATTGGAGGTGTTTCTAGATGGAGCCCAAGTCAAATCAGTGATGCTGAGAAATAGCTCAGGTCTCAAAATCGGTTTCATCGTAAATGGGATTCACAAACTGAACGCCTGCATTGGTCATAACGATGGAGCCACCCGTGTCTCTGATGTACAATTCAGGCTCAGCTGGCATCAGTGTAGGTTTGTCGAACATGGGGTTGTCAAATCCATGATCCAGGGGCCCACCCAGCTCCCCCATCTCGCTGCCCTTCTTGCAGCTGGACAGGAAGAGAAGGCTAGGGGTCTTGATGATGCCTCGATGGATGAGGGCGGCCAGAAGTAGCAAGCAAGCCACCAGTAGCAGGACCCCCACCACGCCTCCTGCCACAGCTCCTGCGTTGCTGCCGGTCACCTCTGTACTGCTGCTGCCTGATGAAGCCTGGAAGTCTGCACCTTCAATGCCTAGATTCGCTCCCTGGGAGCCGACATCCCTCAGGATGTCACGAGCCAGAGATTCTGCTACCCTACCGGACTCGGCCCCCGTTTCCCCATCCAGGATCAGCACCTGCATTTCAGCCACCACCTCCCAAGATATCAGCCTGAGTGGCCATAATGTAGAGAGCCTTGACATGGCCAGTTGGACAGACTGGTAGGGTGGCTGGATGAGGAAGAGGTGATGCAGCCGTTGTTGGTATGTTGACAGGTCAAAGCCAACTCTGCATCGCAAATGCACGATTGCACCACACACATCGCAGCAGTGTCCCGCAGCTCTCAGGGGCTTCTTACAGTCTGTGGGCGCGCATTTCACGGCCGAGCAGATCCTGTCATGGTTCGCAGAATTGTCACAAACGCAGCCCATTTTGTCGCTGCAGCCTGGTTCACCGACATGGACCTTGGAAGCTCCATGGAACTGAAGCCGGCCCGAGCGTGAGCTGAGGTACTGAGCAAAGTCGTCGGAGGAACTGAATCTCTTCCCCAGCACGGACACGCTTTTCACGGGCACGCTTAGCTGGTCGGCTGTGGTGTCAACCCGGAATGAGGAGTCCGCCCAGAAGACCACGTCGTCCTGCGGGCATGGCACGCTTTCCTCATGCACTGAGAACAGGAAAGGACCTTTCTCTAGGTTATCCCAGGAGGAGGCCGCCTGCCACTGGGCTGGGTCAAACCAGCGCAGCAGTTCAGTGTCCTTGAATGTAACCTCAGATCCCGGTCCACAGTCATCGTTCTGGCCATTGCTAGCAGCGAAACCTGCCCCCTGGGGCAGAATAAACTCCCCGTCCACAGGCAGGTTCATCTCGTGGATGCTGTGGATGGTTTCCACATACACAGACACTTCCTTCTGGGCTAAGAACTGAATCCGATCACTACTGCAAGGCGCTGTTCCCTTGTCCCAGTTAGTTCCATTTTCAAAATTGGTGTTGGGGACCCACTTTTTGTACACCGCGTGGGTCCTACCTAAGACACAGAGAAATAAAGCGGTGACCAGCACAGGAGACATTCTGAGGCTTTGTCCCAGGCTGGTGAGGTGACCTTTGGATCTCACTGAAATGACTGTCACGAGTGCATGCTTAAAAATTTCCAGCAAATATGGAGGATCAGTCAAACATTGACAACAATATGATGGCAGCGAGAGACTCACCTTTGTTTACATGCACTTGGATGCTTTAATATGGTTTCATGGGTTGTCATCCTCCAGTGTACTATTTTAAAGGTACACACAAAAATATTTTCTAACAGGAAAATTTGTCTTTTCTGTTAATGAGGACATTTAAGACTAGTAAAAACTTGAACTAACCTTCCTAAGATTCAATAAAAAATCTCAAATTAGAACACAATTAAAAAACAAAGCATGATTTAATCTAGTTTCTTGTTGACTAAGGGTAGCAAAACAGGGTCCACCCTGTGATCCCAGGCTTAGGGTTGGACTCCATGACGCCAGCTGTGACGTAATGTTATAGTTCTCGAGACTGGTCTTGGTCTCAAGACCAATTTTTGTGCTCTCGGTCTTGTTTTGGTCTCGACTCTATTTGGTCTCGGCAATGTCTTGGTCCCGGTTTAGGCGGTCTTGACTACGACACTAAAGAATATATATGGTTATATGATGTATATGTGTACCTATCTGGTATTTGTTTGTGTGGGTGTATTGTTTAATTATTACAATGGTGTTATTTGACATAATAAATCATCATTGATGTTATATAGCATTTGTCTATGGGCATTATGTTGAGCAAGCATTCGTTGTATGCTATATGATAATTTTAGTGATGTTGATATCGACGTGTAAAAACTACAATTCAATCTTCAAGGGATCATTACATAGACATATTCATAGCTTACCCGAGGCCTCTTTCCCTGGTATAAGAGACTTAATATGAACATCTTTCTGGTACATCCCATCTCTTTCCCTTGACGAGGTCTGATAAAACGGTTATAGGAGAGGATTGCTAGGAATATCATTTTCCATCAGGCCTCGTAACTATGACAAATCTGAGAGACTTTAAATGAGAGACATATGGACAATATAATTTAAAAGATAACATGAATTTGATTTAACGAGTAATGACACTTTACAGCAATGCCTTTTTTCTCTACAGTTGATGTTGATTCTATCCCTAGTCTGTTTTCGGTCTTGGTCTTGACCAGCCTTGGTCTTGGTCTTGCCTTAATGTGCCTTGGTCTTGGTCTTGGTACCCTCAAGTATTGGCAGTGTCTTGGTCTCGGTTTAGGCGGTCTTGACTACAACACTACTGTGACCTAACAGAAGCTTAAGTGGCATCTTGAGTACAGTGTAGGGGAGTAACAAGTTACATGTAATGGCGTTATGTAATTTAATTACAAAAAAATGTAATTACAGGGAGTTACAGTTACTAGAGAAAAAAGTGTAATTAAATTACAGTTACGAATGGAAATAGGGCCTATTCATGATTACAACTTTAGTTACATCAAAAGATTGTATGCAAAACCTTGCTAATATCTTTAATAACAGTATTTTTATTGCTTTTCATGTTTTTCTTATGTGAAACATCCTCCTTTGCTATTTCTCCCCACAGCCCAAAGTTTGAAACTATTTGATGCTTCTGATTTGTTATCCTGTTGCGTCTACATTTGCAGTGCCAATTTTGCTAATTAACTTGCCTGAGTGGTCTGAGTTTCTGTTGCAGGCAATGGCAGACAAGAAAACGAATGCATTCCACTGCTGGAAATATAAAAAAACATTTCCGATACTTTATGGAAAAAGGTACATTTCAGTTGTGCAATGCAGTGTGTGTTTACCTTTCCCGTTGACTCCTTGTGCTAGTTACCACACAGCATTTGAGCTGAATCATTTGTGGTGGAACAGGGAAAGAATTAAGATACACAGAGCTCTGGCCCTCCAGGACTGGAGTTTGACACCCCTGATCTAGAGGTAAGTGCAGCTTACTATAACTGCAAACAGTCATATTAAACAAGGCAGGGAAGACATGCCTACCTTCAGCGTGCCACGCCATGTTTCTAAAGTATAATGCCCGGTACACACTGTCTGTGATTTTAGCAATCTTATAAAATCATTACCGATTACACTGTGCGATACGGATCTAATAATCTTGGCTATGACAGGTATGCAGATTGTACGACGACAACAGCAACTCAATCATAAGATACGGCGCATAGCACAACAAAACAAAATGTAAACAATGACAGCATGCGTAAAACTGACAGCATGCGTAAACACCACAATCAATCGCGCACTTCTGATCCCGTTGACAGAAAATGTGCCGTCCTCCGTCAATATGCTAAAGTTATTAGTAATTTAATGCTTTAAAGCATCATTATAAGGGGAACTCAGTGTCTGTTGGATTAAATGGGGCTTCAGAATATGCTTTAATTGATTTCAGTGCAGCATAGCCAGATGTTCATTCCATTGCTGTGCCATACCACAGATAACCATTTTTAATTTTTCTGCGTAGCACATCCAAAAACATTTTGGGACAACTCACACCATATACTAGAGCGCCATGGAATCCTCTCTTCTACACTAGTGCATTTCAAGAACTCACGGATTAGTCTTTCCACTCCTCCACATTTTTTCCAAAAATCAGGAGCTCCATGCCTTTGTCCTCTTTGAAGTTTTAATAAAACACGCGCTAGTATTTGTTAATACGTTCGGAGTATTTTAAGTATGATACAGTTTTTTAAAAAACATTTTTATAACCTTAAATTTAACTGCACGATGGACCTGAGCCTTTCTGGTAACACTTTGCATGAGGGTCCACAAATACTACTGAAGTAAAAATCATGAACAAATATAGCAGCTACTTGAGATAAAAGATACGTCATGATTCATTAATGATGAACAAATGTGCGATTAGTATTTCACAAGTGTTAAGTTGATTCTTGTTCAAGACCGCTATGTTCTCGTGCGTAAAAATATCAGTTGCTCACCAGAATAGTCAGTGTATGTATTAGGCAGCTGGTGGGACTAAAGCACTGTTTTTACACATGAACCTTACTAATAATGAACATACAGAAAAATAAAAAAATCGGTATCTGTGGTATGGCACAGCAACAGGAAAAATGTCAGAACACGTGTTCTTAGCAAGCGAAACACCAAAGAACCAAGCGAATTAAAGCTAAGCGATCATAGCGACCTGATATATAGAGAGTCAAAAGATCAAAATGGTTACCATGGCATAAGTGAGAATGGAAATGTAAACAAACCCTGTGTATATGCAAGTGATCCAGCTGAAGGGAATGTGGGACCAAAGGATGAAACTGGTTAGAGATTTTTAAAAAAAAAAAAAAAAAAATCTTCATAAAGAATAAGGATTGGAAAAAAAATGCACCTGCAGACGGGGAAACTAAACTGAGAAGACCCTGGACAAGCATAGTCTTCAAATATCAGAAAATTTGGAAACAATACAGCAAGAATTCTTGCCGTTATCTCCAGCTGAAGGCAGTGTGCACATTTTCTGATTGTCAGGCAAAATATGAGTTCATATGAGAAGAACAACCACACATGTTACATGTACTGGACAAGTAAAACATGCTAAGGCTGATGTGAGATTTCGCCGGGCTAATTATACACACCGTGGCAAAATTACAAAAGCAATTAAAGACGGATTGAGCAACTACTATTACAGCAAACTAAGCTCAACTCCGGAAGCTGAGTTAATAGCTGGGAACCTTTCAGAATGTCTCACAAGGGACGTTCTGAAAACTACAGCATCGGAAATCAAAAAGAGTTCCAGGCTACATGACAATGTAGTCATGGAGCTCATGATCACTCAGAAAATACTCTGCGAATGTGACACAGAATTCTAGAACTTTCCAGGGTATATGTAACACTTGCAAATAGAACCATTTGCAGTGCGCATGCATACAGAACAAGGAATGGGGGTCCTTCTGTCACACCTTAGAGAGAAGAGAAACGCATCTTTGTATCTTGATGCAACTGGAGGAGCAGTGACCAAGATACCAGGTCAGGTCAAGAAAGTTTTGTACTATGCCCTTGTTCTTCCCGGAGTTGGTGTAAATCATCCCCACTTCCACTTCCAGTCTCCGAACTGCCGACAAATGAACACAATGTGCCGAATGTTTCCGGCCGGCTGATGAAATCTGTGTACTACATCTACAAATTTACATCCTGCCAGGTACGCCACATTGAGACAGACTTCAGCTGGGCCCTGATACAAAGTGTGCTCCTGTCATTCAACAGAGAAAATGTTGCCAACTACTTGGAGAATGCACGCGAAATCTGCCGTCATACGGTTGCGAAGAAGAATCTCCAGAGATTCACTGTAGTGCACATTTGTGCTGCCCACATTCTGAAAGCAGTGTCCCATGCTGTCGCCGACGTCACAAAAGACAAAGGCTTGCATGATTTTGCAATATCCTGCTTTGCTCTTTTGCAGAATTCTACAAGCCTGGAGAAAGACAAGGCAATATTCTTGCAAATGCGTGTAGTATTCTTAGGTATGAAGAACACACCGGCTGTTAAAAAAAGGTATTGCCGAGCTAAACAAATGCATCCGTAGGGATACTTGGGATGCAGAAGGGGAAAATGTCCCTCAAAGCTCACATCCCAGAGGAAGATGAATTTCAGGCGACAGTACACACCATCACAGGCCGCTCCCCCTTTACACAAGAGTTCAGGAGTGTCCATCAGAAAGCCCTAGATATACTAAGCGATGAGGACCATTTTGATGAAGACATGAACATGTACAAGCGTGAGGGGATTGTGGATTTTTTACTGAGAATTTACTTAGGCCTTTTTCCACTGTGGAGTAATATTCTCCTTGACCTCTCACGCTATGTCACAGAGAGCAAAGAAGAGAAGCAAAAAGAAAATATGGCAGAGAGGAGACCCGGGAACACAAAAAGCCATATGGAAGATTGGTTTGGAAATACTGAAGAATTCTATTTTGCAGAGAAAAAGAAAACTGAGGCCAGCTGATTTCATCTGCAAACTTCACTCCTCCCTCAAAGGAAGATACAGGGAACACATGATTAGATATGGAGTATCTGGGCTCGGCCCTTCCTTTCCAGTGAAGGGAACTCTTAATGCTTCAGCATACCAGGACGTTTTGGACAATTCTATGCTTCCAACTTTGTGGGAATAGTTTGGGGAAGGCCCTTTTCTGTTCCAGCATGACTGTGCCCCAATGCACAAAACAAGGTCCATAAAGACATGATTGGGTGAGTTTGGTGTGGAGGAACTTGACTGGCCTGCACAAATCCCTGACCTCAATCCCATTGAACACCTTTGGGATGAACTAGAATGAAATTGCAAACCAGGTCTTCACATCCAACGTGCCTGACCTCACAAATGCTCTTCTGGGTGAATGGGCAAAAATTCCCACAGACATACTCCAAGATCTTGGCGAAAGCCTCTCCAGAAGAGCAGCAGCTACTATAGCTGCAAAGGGGGACCAGCTCCATATTGATGCCTATGGATTTAGAATGGGACGTCATAAAAGTTCCTGTAAGTGTCATGGCCAGGTGTCCCCATACTTTTGTCTGTATAGTTCAAGTTGGTTCATAAAAAATCTTTTATTTCCTCTTTCTCTTCCTCAATATTGTGAAATTTTACATGAATGTCGATTGATAGTTATGTCCCATTTATAGTTGACGGTTCGCATTTTAAATAAAATTATACATGTCACAAAACTACGGAGTTAGTTTAGTCCTCTTGGTCTTGGTCATTTAATCTCAATTTCTGTGAAATAAAGAAAATAAGTCTATATTTGTCGCGGTGCGGGTCGAGCAGGCTGGCAGCAGCCAAAAAAGCAGGCAGGCAGGCAGGCAGGCAGGAGTACGGATGACAAGGTTTTTACTAAGGTCGGGGTGACAAGCACGAGACATAACATCAATGACAAGTCTGGGGAATACAGACTGAGACACGGACTAAATACACATGACAGGCTGAACTCAACGAGCGACAGGTGGGAATGATCAGGCATTAACAAGAGGTAACGAGGTGGGCGTGGCACACAGGAGGATCGTACTGAGCCGGGCATGACAATATTTATATACTTATGTATTTATATCTTCCAAATAACAGAGCCAGTTAATGATGTTTGTGAGTTGTGTAGCCTAAAAGAAACAGCAGGGAAATCACTTTGGGTATGTATATTGTACTTAAAATATATAATTTAAAAAGTGTATATTAAACTACTAAAATATACAGAATGTGGCAATACGAAGGACTAATATTTATATTCTGTTTTGAAATTAAAATAAAAATGACATGAATTTAATTTGTAAATGAATTATTGTCATACAGATTCTGTGTAATGCTGGACTCATACGAGGTGCACAGACCTGACTCAGGAGGAAATACAGGCAATAACTAAGAAGAAAGACAAGAAAGACACTGCACTATTGGACAACAAGAAAGACACTGCACTGTTGGACAACAAGAAAGACACTGCACTATTGGACAACAAGAAAGACACTGCACTATTATTGTATTTATATATTTAATTAGTCCATGGGTTGTGGTTTTCAAATCTTAAGTTTGATATGTTCATTAAAAACTCGAATAAATATTTAAAAGAGCAAAATGAATGATAATGAACAAATACATATATTCTACAAATATAAATATCACATTACATTACTTTTGAAACTGTTTAATTGGTCATGACTGATGTTAAATTGTTTATTTTTACAAGGTAATAAATTGTACAAAATATTACTGAGATTTCTGTTTGATAAAACAAAGCTGTTAAATGCCAAGTAAAAACATATTATTCAATTAACCTTTTGAAATTAACTTCAATTAAATCACAATACAAATATTTGGGTCTCCTCCTCTAATGAGCAAGTTGACTGTGATAGTAATAGACCGAAATGGAGAATCCAATGGTAACCAATAAGTCTGAAAATGGAGATGCATCCCCTTTTGAGTGCACTGGATTGCTATTAATGAACTGCAGAAGTGTGACTCTCAATTTGTGAAGATTTCTTTCAAGGCAAATTTTATGAACAGTTACGAATGGTCTCACTTAACAACTTTATGGCACAATGGGAGAACTTCCATACATGCCAATAAATTACTGACTGTTACTTGCTGTTCTCATCAGGATGCCAATGCCATAAAATATCCCAATTTAAATAAAAGACACAAAATACTGTACATAAACGGAATCTTTGCTGTTTGCCTTCGTTCATAGTGGGGTGCCGCAGGGTTCAATTTTAGGACCACTATCGTTCCTAATTTACATTAATGATATTGACACCAATACATACAGTAAACTGGTTAAATTTGCAGACGACACCAAGGTGTGTGGTGTAGCAGATATTGATCTAGCAGCAGAGAGGCTACAACGGATCTGGATTTAATTAGCGACTGAACTGATACTTGGCAGATGAAATTTAACACGGATAAATGTAAGGTAATCCATGCAGGGAGCAGAAATATAAAGTACAGA
>JAODKF010000050.1:8366275-8381038 GCA_026779585.1 Mormyrus proboscirostris | reverse complement strand
GACCCAGATCTGGGACACATAAGCCAAACCACAATCAGGCCAGATATGGCATGCCATCACATAAACAGTGCCATCATTGCCATGACAGAACTCAGCCAGCAGTGCCGGCTTGACGCCAGATCCGGGCCAGACCTGTCTGCTATATTTTGACTCCAAACAAGATGAGTGCAAAAAGGAAGTTCTGGTTTTAAAGGAAATTGAGTTGCAGGATATTCAGGGTGGAATTTGGAGCTTGGAGATTTACGATGACGTTCCAAAGGAAGATAACATGATGACTATATTTGAATAAATGTATACACAGTAGATTTTTGATCTACTTGAATATATGTACCGTTAGATTGTTTACATGGAAAGATACGGTTAGAAGATGACTTGATGTCTGTATTTGAATAAATGTGGATTTTTGTTCATGAATTCCGGTAAATGTAGTTTTTTTATATGGGAAAATAAGACATCCCCTGAAAATAATCCCTAATGCGTCTTTTGGAGCAAAAATTAATGTAAGAGCCTGTCTTATTTTTGGGGAAACACGGTAGTTAGAGTATGGAATAGTCTTCCTGTTATTGTAGTACAAGCTAAAACCCTGGGTTCCTTTAAATCAGAGCTAGATATGAGTTTAACAACTCTTAGCTATTAATTGAGCTTGATGGGCTGAATGGCCTCCTCTCGTTTGTAAATTTCTAATGTTCTTATGTGACTCATCATATCTGTGCATGCAATGAGTGGACTTTCTGCAAATGGTGAATACACACAGCTGATGGTGGCAGTGTGCACTTAAGTTTGAGTGAGAAGAGTGCCAATATCTGGAGAAAACGCAGCGTAGAGAGGTGCCTAGTGTCCTGCTGCCGTACCGCGGTCCGTCCTGCCATCAGAAGCAGGGCGATCACCGCCTGCCCCCTGCATTTACATACATTTTAAAATTAGGACTGTATGAATTTGGATTTTGTTCATTTTGTTAATGCGCCTTCTTCTGTTGGCCCCTGGAGGATGGGCTGCTCCTCTGAGTTTGCTTTCTCCCAAGGATTCATCCTACTAACAGAGCTTTTCCTTACTACTGTCGCCCCATGGTTTGCTCATTGGATAATGTAAAGCGTTTTCAGACAATGTTTTGTGAAAAATGTGCTATATAAATATAATTGAACTAAAATTTAAGTTGCTAGTTGCAATTGTTCAATAAGATAGCATATATGATGTACATATACAAACAAACAAATCTCCATGCATCCATCCATCCTTTCATCCATCCATCCATAAATCCATCTGTTATCTGTCACTTATCCAGGGTCGGGTCGTGGAGACAGCAGTCTAAGCAGGGATGTGCAGACCTCCCTCTCACCAGCCACCTCCTCCGGGGGAATGCTCAGTATAAGCTCCTCACCTATCTGTAAGGCTGAACCCAGACACCAGGCAAAGGAAATAAATTTCCGCGCTTGCATCCACAATCTCCAGTCTCTGCAGAGTAGGGTGCTTGCAGAGCGACATGGGAGCTCTACCAGACTGGGAGCCATGGACGATGTAGGGCTGTGGCGGTGGCGTCACCTGGAATGGCCCTGGTGAAATCAGCTCCTCGTGAGACGGGGCCCGCTTTTTCTGTCGTCTCCTTCCTCATTTCCTGCGATCGGCACGTCCTCTTGCTGCAAATCTAATGGGAGGTGAGGTGAAAAGAGGTCGGAGTGAAGCGATGGACTGGATCGCATGCTTGCCTCTTTCCGTAGGTGACGCACCTCCCTGAGTCGGAAATTCATTGCGGCTCCTGGGAGGAAGAGAGCAGGGTAATGGCTGCCATCCCCCAATCAATCCCTTCCAGCAGGTCCGTTGCCTCTGGACAAGTCTGAGTGAGGGGATCATCCACCAGCCTCCAGTACAGCTCCTGAAGGGTGAAAAGCTTAGTCACTGAGATATGCAAGTTAAAACCAGTCCGGTATGGTGAGGACACAGAGAGCCAAGCGGCTTTGCAGGGCTCTGGAGAGGTAGACGAGGCAGCTTTGGATCTGCATTGAAATGGCTGGCAGAGCCCATCTCCAGAAGCTTGGAATCAGCAGATGAAGGGTCAAGTTCAGTCCTCTTCGGAGATTAGATGATCTCCTCACCAATTCAAGGATCCCCGGGGCTCTTTCTGGTTATTGTAGGATGCCGTGTCAAGGAGAGAATTGTTACCAGGGCAATGGGCAAGCAAGTACATCCGGTGTCGGATCCAGAACACAACTGGTGGTTCGTTTATGGAGTTCGAGCATTCTGTCACGTCGGCAGGGAGTAGCATGACCCAGAATGTAGCTGATGCAGTGAAACCCCGTGATGGGGGCATTTATTAAGCAGTTCAGGGAACAAGTAAAACCGGGGACAGCAATACATTGACAGAACTCAGGACTACGCAACTATGAGGAACTTAAATACAATCACTGACTGGGGTTAAACAATCATTACTGATTTATACCTTGCTGATCAGAAAACAGGATCTTTGGCATGAAGCAGCAGTAGAAATCTATTTACAGACTGGAAGACTGTAAATATTGTAGGCTTTTAAGGGTTGTCTTAAGAAAAGGTGCATACTGTATATGACCTACTTTAAAGGTGGCAGTATTTTCAGTAAAATGAGTTTAAATAATAGATACTTTTATAAATCCCCATGGGGAAATTATCTTCATGCCTCTCTCAACTTGCTCTTATGTGGAGTAAAATGACCACAAAGGGCTGCCACCTGTAGTGACACCCAGGGAGCTGGGGGTCGAGGGTCTTGCTCAAGGACCCACAGACGTGCTGAGGCCGCGTTTGAACCAGCAACCTCCTGATTACAGGCATAGCCCACCGAGCCACATGCTGCCCCCAACTCCTTGCTGATGATATTTCTGCTATAAAAATAGAAGCAGTTTAAACAGGGTTCCAAATCTGGGTCTGTGGTGAGGCCGTAAACATTGCTTATAAAGATATGACAACTTGTGCAAAAGTTGACAACGTTTTGTAGCTCAGAAAGAACTTGGGTCCCAAAGAATTCCATTTTCATGCATATGGCCATGCTGACACCAGGTACCATCACCAAGGTTCAGCATCTTGAAAACTTACTCAATGTTTGTGGGGCATTTTTATGACCTAAAACAACCCCCAACAACTGAATGAAACACCAGATGACATTCCTGAATGGGTCCTTAAGGCCTGCTTTGACCAACCAGCTCCAGTGTTCTTAGTTATATTTAACTTGCTGTCCCAAGCCAGAATACCAGCGTTCTTCAACATGCCCACTATCATCCCTGTCCCCAAAGAAACATAACTCAGTATGTTCAGTTGCACTTTCCTCAACAGTAATGCAGTATTTGCAGTTTTTACTCAAGAATCACATCTGTTCCACACTGCCTTTGGTTATGTTCTGAGTGGTCTGCTGTCTTCCTTGTGTACCCACCTTACAGAGGACCTGACATAGGCACTGCTTACAAGTACATGAGCACTTCAACTACCTCAGTAGAGGGCAGAGGTTCATGCTGTCTTAAGGCATTGACTATGGGGTATGGAGTGCTCATCACTGGATGGTCGCTGGTTCAAATCCTGGGGCCCAAAGATTGATGCTAATATTAGGATATTGAGTATTAGGATACTGAGTATTAGTATACTGTGCATTAGGATATTGAGTATTAGGATATTGAGTATTAGTATACTGAGTATTAGGATATTGAGTATTAGTATAGTGAGTATTAGGATATTGAGTATTAGTATACTGAGTATTAGGATATATGCCTAATGCCTGAGTATGCCTAAATGGGAGCAGGCTGCGGCTCCAGGGGTGCTGCCTGCTGGCTGATCCAGTGCTTGGCCTCCAGGCTTTGCTCTCCCCAGTATACGTTGGAAAGGAAAGCAAAGGATATCTTCTACTGTAGGTAACATTGTCTTGTAGGTGTCCTGAAGCCTTCTTAATACCATGTTATTGGTAAGTTCTACCTTAACATTCCCACGTGCCCAGATAACATCCTTAGTTAAGTATATGTGTGTATTCATAATGAAAGATAAGGAATGCAATGTTGATTATTCTTTTGTCTGTTTGTTCGGAAGGTGTGTGTGTGTGTGTTTGTGTATGTTTTTTTTGGGGGGGGGGGGGTGATCCCACTATTGCCGGCGCCCCCAGAATGCACATACCTCTCTAATGTGCCAAAGTCACAGTAAATCAAAACTTTGATTCATTTACATGTACACAATTATTGATGCACGCAAATGTGTTTTATGGAACAAATAAAAATAAAATAGCGATACTACAATCTGGGGAGGTGGGTTTGTACACCAAATCGGTGAAAGCTTGTTAATTTTGTATTTTATTTTTAGATTCTCCCCAGTTCTGAATAATGATTTTGAAGGAAATCTGCAGCGCTGTATTTAGAAACACCTTTTCTCATGCTACATTCAAGCTATTGCTGCAGGAAGGGAATAATTGATTCTCGAGTCATCGATGTCAACCAATCATGTGTTCCAGTGTCCAGTAAGGCGACAATTAAGAAGACCTCTTTTAAGCAATGTCCTTCGGGTGAACAAGTGAACAGTTTTAGTAAGGTATATAACTTTCAAGTCTTCGTAAAACAGTAACAGTCACTGTTATCGGGAAACCTAGCCCAGTTCATATACTTATACAAATGGCAAATGAAGCATCATTTCGTTTCCTGTTCAATTGAAAGAATGCAGACTGGGAATGAGCAAAGCCCTGTGCAGAGTGACATGTTCAGTTCAACACTTTATCAGCACTGTGCTTCCTAACCTGCACAGGCAAAAGAACATGAATGTCCTACCCAACCAAATAACAGCCAAGGAGGCATCACCACAGCCTGAGGGCCAACATTTCTTCACTCCAGCTGTCTGTATGCTAAACGAAATCTCAATAGTGAGCATGGCACTTGACACACTTTACACAGGTTTTCTTTATGCTTAATGAGGACTCAATAGTCAGTATAGCACTTCACACATTTTACACAGGCTGTCTGTATGCTAAATGAGGATTTAATGGTCAGTATAGCACTTTACACTCTTTACACAGCCTAGAGGGAAATGTTTACTGGGACAAAACAGGTCTGACAGCAGATGTAAACAGGCAACAATGACTGGACAAGGATCACTGGACTGAGAGATGCTAATATACTAGGCTATTGAGAAGCAAACACACGGCAGCTGTGAATGGTCAACAGGAGGGCAGGAATAAGAGGTAAGACTGATGGGTCATAGGTGTCTGAGCCATGGCCAGGGGAATACATGGGAGCGGGTTGGACGTTACGGTAACCCTGGCCCAAAGGCATATCCTCTGGATGAGCAGGACTGGCCAGGAAGGGGACCCAGGGGACCAAACAAAAGGATGGGAACATGAGGGCTGGAACAAAGGGCTGGACTTGGCAAACTGGACAGGGTCTGACACCTGGCGAATGGGCTCTCAGGACAGAGGAAGACAAATAAGAATTAGGAAACGGAACAAGACCAGACGAAAAGAACAATGACACCAGATTCATATAAGGTGGACAGTACTGACAAGAATCAGGGAGTGATTACCAGACTGGGGACCAAGAGATACTCAGAATAGCCTAGAGACAAGCACAGTAGGATACAACTCAAAACATGGGGCCAGACATCAAACATAGACGGGAAGCCTATGAATGGGATTCAGCCAATCACAGGGCAGGTGAGACAACCAGGGTGCGGACTAGACAGACACTGGTACCAGCAATAGGCAGACAGACGGAAAGACAACCTGAACAGGTACACTAGGAGCAACACTTATATAGTATACACTGGGGAAACAAGATGGGACCAGGCAGGACAAGATCGGACGAAACACCAAACAGATAAGAGACTGGGCACCAGAGAACGTAACACATCATACACACCAGAATAGGACAATACCCAATGAAACAAGACAAACATCTGAGGAGAACCAGACTTGGGCATAACACAGACCCCACAATACCACTAAGGACACTACAACTGGGGCAGGACTAAAGACAGTAGGGGAAATGACCGAAAGTGGCCATAGGTGAACAGGAGCGAGTCCATTTGTTCTGGGCTGGACGCAGGTGGAGCTGATCTTTTCTGGGCCAGGCACCTACAGAGCAGTGGCCTGCAGCATCTTCTCTCAGGCAGGGCGCAGCAGTGGTGGTGACCTCATCAGGGCTGGGCCCTATCGGATGAGTGGCTCTCTCCAGGCCGGGTGTTAGTGGAGCAGCTGTGGTCCCTTCGGGGCCCACTATGTGTGCACCAGTTAGTACTTCCTGTGGCGCATGATATTTGGCAAGACCATTTCCAGCATTTTGGCGTGTGTCTCTGTGCTGAAATAACAGGTCTGGTAATTGATTTAATTCATGAACAATTACAAACATCTGGCCAAATCCACGGGTATAGATGGATGCACACAAAATGCAAAGAAAATGGATTACACGTCAAGAAAGAAGACATACGCATAATTCTACAAGAACTAAACCCACACAGCGCTGAACTCAGAAAAAGGAGATGGCTCCATTACCAAAACTACTGTCATGCCCTGATTGTCCGCTCCTCTCGTGTGCCACGCCCCCTGATCAACCCTGTGTGGAATCCCTGTGTTTACCAGCTATTCCTACTTGTTGTCATTAGTCCAATGTATTTAGTCCGCGTTTCAGTTTGTTTCCCCAGTCAGCTTGTGTTTTTGCCTGTTGCCATCATTCCTTTCTTGTGATTAAACCTGTGTTCCCCGATTCTTGGCTTCCTACGCCTTTGTCTGTGCTCCCGGAGCTCTTGGACATGACCAAACTCCTAGAACAGGTAATCTCCCTGACTAAGGATGCCTACCTTAGTCTGGTGGATGGAATTACGTATTGGCTCGCCCAGCCCAAAGTCAGGGAGGACCCCATGCTTCGCGCTATAGTCAGCCAGAGCAGGGACGTCCTAGAGGAGATCATATGGTGGCTGAGACGCGGAGTGGCAGAAGCCGACAGCGCTCCCAGTGGTTCCCGTGCTGGCTGTTCCCTTAGCACCCCCCGTGGTTCCTGTGCTTCTTGCTGTGCCCCCTGTGGTTCCCATGCTGACTATTTCCGCAGTGCCCCCAGTGGATCCAGCTCCAGCTCTGCCCCCTGTGCCTCCTGCTCCAGCTCTGCTGCCTGTGCCTCCTGCACCAGCTGTGGTTGAACCACCTGTGGCTCCTGCTACGGCACCGCCTGCTGCGGTTGCTCCACCCAAGCTCCCGGCTCCATCCGCTACTGCCCACAATCTGGATTCCTACCTCAACCCCTGAGGCTCCAGATTCTGCAAAGCCTGCATTCCCCCTGGCTTTGGCTCCGGATTCTGCTCTGCCCCCCGAGGTAGCTATGGTGGCAGGTTCTGCGGTGCCCCCCGTGGTTCCTGTGGTGCCCCCCATGGTTCCTGTTCCTGTGGCACGTCCGTGGTTTCTGTTCCTGCGGTGCCCCTCGTGGCTCCCATGCCTGCAGCTTTGTTCGCGTGGCTCCCATGCCTGCAACTTTGCCCCCCTGGTTCCTCCCGTGCCTGCAGCTTCGCCCCCCATGGTTCCTATGCCCGTGCCTGCAGCTTTGGCCTCTGTGGTTCCTGTGCCTGTGCCTGCAGCTTTGCCCCCCCCGTGGTTCCTCTTGCACCTCCTGCATCGCCCCCAGAGGTCCCTATTGCGCCTCCTGCCCCAGTGATGCCCCCAGAGGTCCCTCTAGCACCTCCTGCATCACCCCCAGAGGTCCCTCTTGCGCCTCCTGCTCCCACAGCACCTCCTCTGGTTCCTGTGCCAGCAGCGCCCGAGACGCTGCCTGAGGCCCCTGTCCCCGATGAAGTCCTGGACTGACTCTCCTCCCTCGATAGTGGAGTCGAAGGAGGAGCTGGAGTGGGACCCCTCGGGGATCTCCCTGATTGCCCCCATACCTCTCCCAGTGACTCCCCCTGATCCTCTCCCTGTTACTCCTCCGCAGTCACCCCAGTGTGGCAGACCCCGGCCGGGTCCCTGCCTCTCAGTCTCCCGGAAAGGAAGGGGACACCTGCGCCGGATCTCGCCCACCCTGCTCCCTTGCTCACTTGTGATTCCCCTGACTGCGGCTCGGCAGTTGCCTCCGGTTCTGCCTCCGGTGCCTCGTTGGCTGCCTTCAGTCCCTCCTCCGATGCCTCATTGGTCGACTGCGGGTCCCCTGGCTCCGACTTGTCGGTCACCTCTGCCTTACCCGATGGCGCTGCGCCTTCGACTGCTGCATTTCCTGCTCCCTCCTCCCCTTCACCTGTGTCCTCTTTGCCTTCCTCCTCACCCCCTCCATCAGTCCCTCCGCCTTCCTCCTCACACCCATCATTGTTCCCTCCTGCTCCCTGCTTGCACTCGCCGAGGGTCCCTCCAGCTTCGCGATCGCCTGCTGCCCCTGCGGCTTCCGCCCCTCGCCAGCCGGGGTTCCCTCCGGCTTCCCGTTTCCCCCCGCCCTTTGCCTCTGTGCCCCCTGCCTTCGTGCCCCCTGTGTTTGCCCCCTGTCCCTCTCGGACGCTTTGTGCCCTCTGTGTTTCCTCCCCATCCCTCCATGCCTCTGTTCCCGTCTGGTTCGTTCATGCCTTCTGTGGGTGTGCCCCCAGGTGTTGTCCCGTCATTGTCTCCCTCCTTGGATTCTGTGTTTCTGTTTTTGGTGCCCCTATGTCTGTCTGCCCGAACTGCACGCCTTTGGTGGGGGGGGGATTCTGTCATGCCCCGCTCGTCTGCTCCTCCCGTGTGCCACGCCCCCTCATCAACCCCGTGTGGAATCCCCGTGTTTACCAGCTGTTCCTGCTTGTTGTCATTAAGAACATAAGAACATAAGAAATATACAAACGAGAGGAGGCCATTCGGCCCATCAAGCTCGCTTGGGGAGAACTTAACTAATAACTCAGAGTCGTTAAAATCTTATCTAGCTCTGATTTAAAGGAATTAGTCCAATGTATTTAGTCTGTGTTTCAGTTTGTTTCCCCAGTCCGGTCATTGTAATGTCAGCCTGCATTTTTGCCTGTTGTCATCGTTCCTTTCTCGTGATTAAACCCGTGTTCCCCGATTCCTGGCTTCCTGCACCTTTGTCTGCACTCCCAGCGCTCTTGGGCGTGACAGCTACTTTGCAAAAGGGCCTAATTATATTTGGCACTTGGACTGTTATGACAAACTGAAACCATTTGGTATCTGTATCAATGGCTGTATTGATGAGTATTCCAGGAAAATTATCTGGATGAATGAATTTACTACCAGCAGTGACCCAAAAATTATTGGAGGCTACTAGATGGAGGCAGTCAAGAGATTAGGTCGGTGCCCAAGGATTGTCAGAGGCGACCGGGGAACAGAGAATGTTAAAGTCAGAGACTTTCAGCGTTTTCTCCATCGAAACATTCACAATGGTTTTGTTATTGAATGCTATATTGTAGGGTCAAGCACAGCAAATCAGCAAATAGAATGTTCATGGGGATTTCTCAGGAGGGAATCAATGGAGTTTTACATCTCTCTATTTGTTGATCTGAAGGACCATGGTTTGTTTGATGGTGCATATTTGAACAGAAGTCTAATCCAGTTCTGCTTCATGGGTATCATTCAGGTAAGCCCAAGTTTATCATATTGTTTTGTTAAATCTTTCAACTTAAGTTTTTGCTTTTGTGTCCTGACACTGTACTTCCTCGCTTTATCATATGCTTTAATGAATCTATGTTTGTCATTCAGAGAAAATGACTTTCTTTTCCCTATCATATTTTCAATGCACACAGAATTAGCCTCAGGTAGCTAACCAGAAGTTGGGTTACTGCAAGGCAAAGCAAAGTAAGTTTAAGAAGTGTAAGTAGACTACTTGATTACTATACGAATTATTTAACAGTATTTGTACAGGGATGCTTCTGTCCCAAGCTTTTTGATACATAACCGGTTGATCACTATAACCATGATCCCTATAAGTGGTTCTTGGATAGAAATAACTGAATAGAAATAACATACCTCTTATTAGCATGAGCATGAAGTTTGCTGACTTTTAAATACAGTGCTGCCAAGGTGAAATAGGTCCACTGCTCACTGGATGCAGAAATAATGTAAAGCAGAGATAATGTAAAGTGTTTTGAAACAATCCAGTTTTGTGAAAATGCGGCATAGAAACAAAATTGAATTGACATCTAAAGTATTGTGCCAGCTTGAGTCCTATGCAAACACATTCTAATAACAGTCCTTGAAGCAAGTGCCAGATCTATCAAATAAGCAACAGCAAAAGTCTGCTGGATTTTAAATGTAGTGTGAATGTATCCCTGATTCCACATATGTAAATGTGCATACATAACAGAAATGTAAAGGATTGTGTCAGCTTCAAACCTACTCAGATACATTATAGTACCTCTCCTGGAATAGAAAGAAGTGCCAGATATATCAAATAGGCATCAGAAAATAGTTTGCTGGGTTTGTAATATGGCCCCCCTCCAACTTGTTTCTATTCCAGGGGTGCCACTCTAATGTGTCTGAGTAGGTCTGAAGCTGACACAATCCTTTACATTTCTGTTATGCATGCACATTTACATATGTGAAATCCGGCTTAAATTCACTATGTTACAAAGCCATGTTTATTTGATACATCTGACACTTTTTTTATTGAAAAAGAATGGCTAGAATGTCGTGGAGCAGGTCTGAAGCTGTCACAGTCCTTTAGATTTATGTGATGTATGTACATGACCTATGTGAAATCAGGCCTAATTTCACCTTGGGGTGGTTATTTTCCAAACCTAGCAAACTTTTTGATGATACGTATATATATATATATATATAAAGCACTTGTTTTGATTCAAGGATAGTTACTATAAGGTGTCTGCATAGGTTTGAAGCTCACCCAACCCTTTAGATTTCTGTTATGCAGATGCATTTCACCTATGGGAAATCAGGCATGAATTCACTTTAGGGTGACTGCGTTTAAACCCAGCAAACTTTTTGCTGACACCTATTTCATATATCTGACACTTTTTCTTTTTCTTCTACTGGATTGTATTCAAGGAGGTATGACACCGGCATAATCATTGTTTGGTGATATTCCTGTATGTTTAATCGACATGAGACATGTGCATTTAGTGTTTGTGGTACAGAGTTCCGCAACCAGAAAAAAATCATTTAAAAGATTAAAATATTCAGAATGTATTTTTACATAAGTTTTATTTTTATCTTATACACAATAGAATTTTTTGAGGGTTTGAGGGGAAGGTTAAGGAGCCCCCAAAGGGACATAGGGGGTTAAAAAAAAATTACAATATCTGGTGCGCACCAGTTACTATCTTGTAAAACTTTCTGGTGTGCACCAGATAGTAACTGTATCTTGTGCGCACCAAATACTAACTAGTGCGCACCAGAAAGTATCTTGTGCACACCAGTTAGTACTTCCTGTGGCGAAGGTACTTCCTTGGCTTTGGCTCAGCTAATAGAATGGCATCAGAAATGGATTTATAGTCTTTCCTGAAAATACGAAATATACCTGATAACATCATCAACAAACTTAAAGAAGATAAGGTAAATGACCTCACCGTTAACTCATTGCATGCTTTATAATATTAAATGTTGTTTTAATCACACAGTAGGCTAATTTCGCTAGCTTCCTTGACTTGGCATGTTACTTTTCCTTTAAAAAACATTTTTGACATTTGTCCTACGTCTTACAGATCGACATCAGCATCATAGATGTTATGAATGATGAGGAATTAGGGCAGTATATCGTGAGAGCATTTTGTCGACAAAGAACTGGGACAAACAAAATGTCAGGAGAGGCAACAGTGAAGTTCGCTATTATGCAGAAAGTAAGAGACAGACCAGGGGAACAACGGAAAACTCCTTTTAGCAGTGACTTATCAGGCCAAGGTGCTGGAAATAAATACGCAGCCAAAGACACCCATAATCAGATGGCTCCATCTTCATGACGGTGTTCTGACAAAACGTCCTACTTTATCAAGACCTACCATAGTGCTAATCGATAGCCCTAACCCTAACACTTACCCTAAGCCCCCAAAACCCCCTAAAACCCTTACCTTAACCCTAACCCTAACCCCTAAAACCTAACCCTAATCCCAAGACGGTGGAACTGCGCAGAAAGGCTCGATAGCACATCTCGATAGGTAGGATGTTTTGTCAGAACACCGGCACTTATCATCAGGTCAGAAGAAGAAATGGAGACGGCACAAGGCACCTATCCATCCAAAAAGCAGTGACTATGGGTGATCTACTGGAGATTGGCAAAGGCCTGTTTTTTTCCAAATGGACAATCAGCCAAAGGACCGGTAGAAGACTTCGAGTTTGATATTCATGATTTTAGTCACAGCACAGTATCCCCTGAAGTCACAGTGAGCCTGTTGTATGAGCAGAGTAAATCACGAATGCTGCGTATCTATACAAGCTCCCAGGCAAAAAACACCCCAGCGATTCTTTCTGATTCATCGTCGGACTTCGAGGCCGCAGATAAGAGCCAACGAAGGTCATTTATGTTCTGTCACATTTGTGTTATCAAAGCATATTGTTATTGAAATCATGAGACTGCAGCCAGCGGTGAGCAACAGACAGAACATTAGTCATTGTAAGGTTAAAATAACATGTTTCAAACGTGTCGGAGTCACATTAATAGATGTAATATGAAGGAAATCTCAGCAGATTGTTATAGATGTGAAATACTATGAAGTACAAATACATGCAACTACCTGACTGTGGAGAACTTTGTGTGTCCACATGTCTGCTAATAAAAGGCACACAATTTGGGGCATTTGTGCTCTTTACAGCATTAATTATGAACCAAACTGTTTCCTGAAATAACAGTTCTGAGTCTGCTCACTCAATCAGAAGCAAAAGGAAACTATTGCAAATTGCACCCAGCTGCAAAACCTATTGCCTTATTTGAACTGGCATAATACTATGCAAAATCTTGTGTGCTTATGACATTAAACAGGGCAGATTATGGGTGCAAATGCTGCACAGTTCATGTGCAATAGCAGGTGCAATCCATTCTTTGTGGATCTAGCAAAAAAACTCACAGCCGTATAATAGCATGTGGTGTTTGTCTATCTCCACATACTGTAAAACTCAATAACTACAATCAATAATTTTCTTGATTATTGGTGTAAATAGTATTGTCTATCACACCTGTCTCCTATGCAATGAGTACATCATATATGTTGTAAAAAGTAATGGATTTGATTAATTTGTATTGTTTTCAAAGAGTAGCTATTTTAATAAGGTCCACCTTAGCTTTTTTTACCCATGGTCTTATTTAATATGTGTACTGTACATTCACTGCCGTCCTGAGTGATTTTGCAGATAAGTCTATTGTCTAAAGTCACAATTAAATTTATTACACTGTAAGCAATTGCTATAAAATTACAGCCAATTTTCAACACTAAAATATTGTTTTCATGTTAAACAGTGTAGTATTGTCTTTAGCAAATCATTGTGGGCTGCTTAACTTGGAGCAAAAGGACAAAGGCCTTAAACAGTATACTAACGTTTTAAATAACAGGAAACTACAGTATTTTTTGAAAACTGAGTGTTGACTGAGGAATTTGGAGCAGAGTCAGACGTTTGATAAACTTTGCTTTTGGTCACTTTTCAACTCCTGGAGGGACGTCAGAAGATTTTACAGAAGAGGGCATACAATGTAGGTATCATACACATAATCAAGTGTTCTTCATCAACATCCACCGAGTTTAGCATCTACAAATGTAACGGTAACCTAATTAAAATCATATTCATATCGCCAAGAATGTTGACGCTCTGAAGCTTGTCTTACTGGCGTTTTGATCATGTAATTCGTTCGATCATGTAAACGCTCGGCGATTAAAGATTTAATTCCACCAAACCTAGGATTATTGGAACGTCGGCTATTTTGTTTGCGTCGACTTTTAATTATGTGTGTTTTACAAAGAGTTAACAAGGAAATTAAGGTAGCCTAATAGTAGTTTGGTTAAAGAGAGACACTTGAATCCTCAAGGCGGATTGCATGGAAATTTGTGTGAAACTTTTTAACATTTAATATTGACATTGCTCTTTGAAATAAATGTATTTGATTTGATTGTTTTGATTGCTTGTTTTGCATAATATTCACAATAGCACATATCTTAAGCAGCTGTCTATATAACCCTGACTGAGAAAAATTAAGTTCATTGCAATCAATATTGACTGATATATTTTTTTTTTAAATTCCCTTCACCACCCCCCCTCTGCGGAGGACTACTTTATTTGTATTTATTTATTTATATATATTATATATATATTTTTTTTTACTTAAGTGAAGGAGATGGGGAGAGAGGGGGGAAACAAAGGGGGAAAGAGAGAGGGAGAGAGGAAAAAAAAGAGAAGGAAAAAAAAAATCAATAAATAAAACAGATAATCTTCTTCCATGCCTGCTGAAGAGAAAAAGACAACATACCACATCTGTACTAAACATGATGACCATCAAACGTTAACTGTTGTTGAATAACACACATCCAGCATTACAACACATGCCTAGAAGCAACAGCCAATCAAGACAGTGTGTGTCCGTGAGTGTGTGTCCGTGAGGACCTGTGTGCACACCTGTGTGTGTCAGCGCGTTGGTGTTCCTAAGGTTTCTCCATGCAAATGTAAATGTCTAGTAGTGTGCGTGGGGAGCCACAGTCACGCCCACCCAGGACACGAAGCTGACATGGAGGAGACCCGGGCCCCAGACATCCAGAGGCCCCCCAGGGCACGAGAGCCCCAGGAGGATCACCGCAGGGACAATTGCAGCCCCCACCCAGAAAAGGGCAGAGGAGCGCTCCGGCGGGGTCCATCCGGCAGCCACACCGCAGGAGCCCCAGGGGGCCGTG
>JAODKF010000050.1:8331817-8366175 GCA_026779585.1 Mormyrus proboscirostris | reverse complement strand
TTTATTCTAAGCTGAACAGGTAGCCAGTGCAGGGATGATAATATTGGGGTTACATGATCATATTTTCTAGATCTAGTGAGAACCCTAGCGGCTGCATTTTGGACTAACTGAAGCTTGTTTATTGAGGATGCGGGACATCCACCTAGTAATGCATTACAACAGTCCAGTCTGGAGGTCATGAATGCATGAACTAGCTTTTCTGCATCAGATACAGACAAGATGCTCCTAAGTTTTGCAATATTTCTAAGATGGAAAAAGGCTGTTTTTGTGATATTTGAGATGTGGTTTTCAAAAGACAAGTTACTGTCTAATATTACGCCCAGGTTTTTCACTGTCGAGCTGGTAGGAACAGTACATCCTTCTAAACGGAGGCTGAATTGAGAGCTGTTGTGAGCTGGTTTTTGGGCCGATGAGTAATATCTCCGTCTTATCTGAATTAAGTAAAAGAAAGTTATTGGTCATCCAATCTTTTATGTCCTGGACACACTCCGTTAGTCTAGACAACTTGGGTATTTCATCTGGTTTGGTTGAGATATATAATTGGGTATCATCAGCATAACAATGGAAACTAATTCCATGTCTTCTAATGATCTATGAGGACACAGAGATGGAGTTTCAGAGGCTATGATTTCGTTCCAAACAAAAAAGGTAAATCCACATCAAATTTAAACTGCAGTTAAGATGATGGAAGAGGGTTAATGGTTGAAGTTCAATGCCACATGAACTCAATATGCATATATATATATATATATATATATATATATATTTTAATTGTTTTTTTTTAAATCTGCTCAGGTGCAAGGTGTTTTATTCACGTCGTCTATACAATTGCACACATGACTGATGGGATGATGCAAAAGCAAAGCTAAGGTAATAATTGCATTTTTGTTATTTTTTTCATTTGATTATCAATAGAGAGGAAAACCAAGCAGGCAATCAAGACCAGTCCCTCCTGAGATGAGTAACGTCGAAGTCCTGCATCCACCAACTTCTGATAATGATGAAAATCATACTTGTCAGTCAACAACCAGGCATGGATCTGAGGATGAGTATTTAATGCCTGTGTCAAATCAAGATACAGACCAGTTGTTAGATGATGAGTTGGATCCCCCTCTTGCTCTTGCCATCCAAGCATCTCTTGAAGACTCTGAAATACACTTCGGACCTATTACTGATGATAATGGTGATGATCAAGACTTGACCCTTCCCTGGAATCCACATGACAGTATGCAGGTAGACTGTAGAACAGAGTTATTTCTAATAGTGCTGCAAACATTATTGCCATTATTTATTTAAAGTATTTTTCCTATTCATTATTCAGTCTATAAAATATGCCATGACAGTGATACATTGCCATTACAAGTTCTCTAAGTCCAAGCTAATGTTTTGTGATTAGGTTTTTATTCAAACATTCCAAAACCGAACCATATTCAGTATTGTGATGCATTGAACATACAGTGCAATCATAATGTTTGCATGATAAATAACTTAATTGATACAATGATTGTCAAAGTACTTGGTTTGTTTTCCGTTAACTAATTGATCAATAATCATGTCTAATTACAATTTATTTTTGAATCTTGCAGCATTCACACCGAATGACAGGCATGTATCTTCAAAAAATCTTCCAGGATCAAAACCATTTGAAAAAGAACTCTGTGTGAAATTAAGATGAATAAACATAGTTAATGATGTCCTTAATGTCTTCATGGAATCTAGAGTATTGAATGTTGATCTAAAAATTGAGTTCACAAATGAGAAAGCTGTGGACAGTCAGGGTGTGTCAAGAGAAGCATACTCTACGTTCTGGGAACATTTCTTGGAACAGTGTGAGGGAGAAGATGAACAAATACCCAGACTACGACCAGACTATTCTGAGAAGGAATGGCAAGTGGTCGGAAGAGTGTGGTTGAAAGGATACATGGATCACAACATCATACCAATCAGACTGTCACCAGCTTTTATTCTTGCCTGTTGTCAAGGAGTTAGTTCAGTGGATGAAGAACTCTTGATGACGTCATTTGCCAACTTTCTTTCAGTGGATGAGCTCCACTGAACTAACTCCTTGCATCGGTTGCAAAAGCATTAGAGGGTAGCATGGATGAAGCTGTTGAGGAGGATTTACTTGAAGTTTTCACAACAATGGGCTCACACTGCCTGCCCTCTAAAGACAACTTAACAAAGCTCTTCTTCGAGAGCCAAAGTTCATAATTGACTCTTTGTACTCCAGCATTCACAAGGCTGTGCCAACACTCATAACCAAAGACAGCATTATGGAACTTTATGAATGTAAGAGGCCAACTAACAAGAAAGTGGCCGAAGTGATAAAGCCATCAAGTGAAAGCCTAAATCCACAAGAGCAGACAGCTCTTAACCACCTGCTACGGTATATGAGAAGCATCGACCAAAGAAAACTGGAGATCTTCTTACGCTTCTGCACAGGGTCCACTGTGCTGTACAAAGATACAATCGAAGTAACTTTTAATAGGCTGTGAGGTTTAAGTCGCAGACCTATAGCACACACATGTGGAGGAGTTCTTGAGTTGCCATGCACCTACAGCTCATACCCTGAGCTTCATAAAGAGCTTGACAATGTCCTATCTGGCGACTGCTTCACCATAGAAATTGTGTAGTGAATGTAAGGGAACATTCACTTCACATACTTTTTAGTTTAGTACAAATCACAATTAATTTCATGTTAGAGTAATATAGGGCTCTGTAACCAATCTGAAACAAGAAATAGTTTTGGCATTTTCTTATAGTAGATGTTTTCGCTGTAATATTTGCCAGCATTCTACGTTTGACACTTTGTCGAAGTTCAACAGATAGTGTAAGTTATTCATTCTGATGTCAGAAAGGTCTGTTCTCATAGGTAAACATCCCATTTCCAGTCATGCCCCATTTTCACATTTTCATATGCATGTTTTATGCAATTGTTATTCAGAAAGAAGTTCATGTCAGTGTTCAACACATAATGTCTGTTTGCACATACCATTTCCAATGGCTACCCATGGCTGTTTTTGCCTCATTTGGGCAACAAACTGCCATTGACTGTTAAGAGCAAAAAAAGTATTGAATTCTTCATTCTGCCAAGTTGATTTTCTTTATTGTGGTTGGGTTTGTTTGTTTCCTGTCCATGACTGATGTAAAAGCAAAGTAAAACCTCGATGCTGTACTGTACAACAAATTTAGGTGTGTAAGTCTTGGAAACATTACTGAGAAGAACTAATACTCTGTGATTCCTCAAAAATAGGTACAAATACAATTTTTGACAAGCAACCACTCGAAGATTCAACTGCCCCACAACAATGTTGCAAGTGTTCTTAATATCTGTCACATAGCACTGTCATAGTGGAGTCAACACAGCAACAGTTTAATCCTTTCTCTAAAGGACAATTGTCCAAAGTTTTGTGTTCCTACAAAACTTAATTGAGAGTTTGGTAAATAAAACAAAGTGAACTGGAGAAGAATTGTGTGATGTGATCAGTTTAGATGGATACACATCTCAAATTAGAGAGCGGATCTTATCTCATTTCTCAAATGCAAGTACAAATCCACAGCTTGATAAGCATCAGATGGAAGATGCAGCTGTGACTCCACCATAAGGATGTTGCAGACGTTGAAGATGTCTGTGTCACATGGCACTGCTGGTTGAAATGTGCAGTTAGTATGACACAACTGAACATCAGCACTTTCCACTGGAGAAATGCAGTCATCAGCTGTATAGAGTTCTGGGAACATGTACATGACATGGGGTTCGGCCAGTGGGTAGCCTGTCATTCTTTGATGGTCTGATGACATGTGAATCCCACACATGGATTGTCTCATCTAATTCGTCCTGGAAAAACAGTATATAAGAAAGTACAAAAAAGTTATTTGATATTTGCAATTTGTTATTCTCTCATTGGCTTATTGAGTTATGAGAGGTCTCAAAATCAATCATGTAATTTGTTTGATTAAGGTACAAGACATTACAGAACCTTCTATTGATGCTGCAGCCTCCCTCATCTTTGGATTTGAATATTTTGAACATTTATTGGAAGTTTTTCTTTGAGTAAAATGACAGTTCCTCCTGTCAATTTAAGATGCAAAGGCGCAACACGTCTTCTTGCATTCAGAGCAGATAAAAATGTCATATTTAATACACAGACGATTGTTGATCCTACTCCCTGCTTTGTGGTATTTTGTTTATTTCCTATAATTTATAGTAACTTCATCAAACAAATTCATTACTGATGTGCTTGTAAAGACAAAAAATGAAATTTATATGACCGTTGCGCCACGTTCATGCTCAAAAACCTTGTTAGACCAATTTTCTCTTTTCATAAAGAAAACAAGCATTTGTGGGCTACAACTGTGTTGTCAAAACTCTCTTTAACTGATAAGACTACAACTAAAAAAAGAATGCATAAACTTGCATACATTTTTTTCACCCACGTTATAGAATGCAATTACAAAAACAATTACCTGTATTCAATATGACTTCACAAACATAAGTTCTATATTTTTATTTAAAAAGATTGACCTTCAACAATGATCTTAAAGATAGAGTGTCTAGTTTAAAGTCATTAATGTGTTCCAGAAGCTTGTGCTGAAACACAGTAATGACATCATACTGGATTATCAAGACCGACCACAGATGCCACCTACATTACTCTCCACACCACTCTGTCTCACATGCAAAATAAAAGCTGCTATGTCAGACTGCTGTTTGTGGTCAGTCAGGTACAGCTTAGTCTTCTGCAGCATCATACTATTCCAGCTCCTATATTTGGGACTTAACTCCTCACTCTGCAGCTGGATACTAGACCTGCTCACCAGCAGACTGCAGCACGTGTGCACTAGTGACAAAAAGCTATCCTCCATCACCAGCGACACTGGCAGCGTGCAGGGTAGAGCACTAAGCCTCCGGCTCTACTTCTTCTTCACCTACATCCGCGTGGCCAAATACAGCTCCAACTCCATCCTACAGTTTTCTGGCAGCTCCTCCATGGGCCTGATCAGCAACAGTGACGAGTCAGTCTACAGGGAGAAGGTCAGACTCCTGGCAGAGACGTGCCAGGACAACGACCTCGGCGTTAGCAAAACAAAGGAGCTGATCCTGGACTTCTGCAGACAGGCGTCAGTCCCACAGTCACATCTACACCGTAAGGGGTGCTGTGGAGCAGGTCTGAAGCTTCAAGTTCCTAGGAGTCACCCTCGCTGAGGGTCTGAAACGGTCTCAACAAGCTTCTGTGGTGGTCAGGAAGCCCCGTCAGCACCCCTACTTCCTCAGGAGACTGAGGAAGACCAGGACATCCATAACAGCCCTGACCACCTTCTACAGGTGTGCTGTGGAGTCCATCCTGACAGGGGGCGTAGTATCCTGGTATGGCAGCTGTTCTGCTCAAGATTGCAAAGCCCTGCGGAGGCTCATTCAAATCGCACAGCTCCAGGCTATCCATAACATTTTCCCATTATAGTCCCACACTTGGCACGGTAATAACACTACTGTCATTACAACATTTCTGTACCATATTTGTTCTGCTAGATGCAATTATATCTCCATATTCATATTTATACTTACATATTCATATCAACTCAGGGAAAAATTAAGATCACATCGACATTTTGTGTTTTACTCATTTCTCAAATTATGGAATTATGGCTATGCTTCTGTGTAAGATATAATTTTTCTTTTGCAAACCCCAGCCTGACTTTTCCCTGCTTCTCATTGATGATGGACTTCCGCCGTGTTATATGGGACTTCAATCCTGCTTCTTGGAGCTTGTTACAATCTGTTCTAGCAGTGTATTTCACACCACTTAATGTTTCCCATTCTTTTTAAAGATGACCTAATGTCATCTTCCGGTTTATGAGGCACTGCCGGATAAGCTGACGATCATCTCTGCCATTAGAATGTTGCTTCTGCCCTTTACCTGGCTAGTTTTCATTCGTTCCCAGTGTCTCCTGTTTCACATTGGACTTGTGTGCTGCAGTCTTAGACATTTCAAGCCTGGCATGATGTGTAGTTATGATAAATGTTGAATGTGATTCACCCTGGATCATTTGCTTATATTGCAATACATATTAAGTTGCTTTGCTTTGGAAAAATATACTTTTATATATAAATGTGTTCATCCATTCATTTGTCCATCTTTCAGCATCTTTTGCACACCAAGTTCTGGGTCTTGGGCTGTAACTTAGGTAGGCGTTGTTACTGTGAAAGCTAAACATCTGAATTTTGTCTTTATAACCCAGTTATCAACTTCTGACTGTGATAGATGTCATCAGATTGTATATGTTTCCTTTTACTAACCTATCGCACTACCAGTGGCGTGTGCAACGAAGCGGAGTTACTGGCTTATCGGGGTAACTTGTCTTATTTAAGGTAGTCTGGGCAAAATGTAAGTGAACGTATATGAAGTCCATTTAAACTGTGGTACCTTAAATCGGACAAGTTACCCCGATAAGCCAGTGACCCCGCTTCGTAGAACAGGACACAGGAGACAAACGCAGCCGGTGCACAGCCGTTGTAAAAAGGTATTTCTATTGAGCCCTCTCTGTAATGCGATTGGCTGAGCGCGAAAGGGGGGGCGTGGTAAGGCAGACATTATTTACAAAGTCACGAATTGTGAGCGACATCGTCCTTCAGATATCCCATGGTCTTGTAAGTGAACCTGATTGGCTGTGCTAGTGGTTGAGAACCACGCTTTGCCAAAAAATCAATAAACATTTACAGAACATTCAAACCAAGAAATATCCAACGTCGGGGAATGTAGAAAGGCAAGCAAGCGCTGTCTACTCTTCCTAATGATCAACAGGTAAATATTCATGCTGGTTTTATACCTCATTAGGGAACTGTACACGTAAACTTCAGTAAAAAAAAAGACGAGAAGATGCCTGCATTGGAATTATAGGCAAGCGTTGTCAATGCAGCTAGGAAAACTGCATATTCAGAAGCACATGCTGATGAGTTAGGCAAAACTTCGTTGATGCACGTCCTGGGGCTGTTTTCCGCGCATTAAGATGTTTGTAAATGTTTCATAATGTAGATGAAATGTTTTTTTGGGAAACATGTTCTACATCGGCGCGTAACTTTAATTCACAGACCAAATAAAGTAATTCTGAATAGAAGAAAGGTTAGACGTGTTTCCAGTTCACAAAGTAATTCTGCCAGTAGCCAGTTTTAGCAAATGGCTATATCAGATTAAATTCTCTTTTTATTATATGGCGATTACTTAAACGCATGTCGTTTCAGAATGTACGAATTACAGAGAGGGGTTTCGGTAGTGAATATTTTCTGTGCTATAGGTAAACGGTCTCGTGATTGACGAATAGTTTTATGACTTAAGCAGGACTCGTTCTAAGCTTTTAGAAAAAGTAAATAACGATGAGTTGATGTTGCGAAGGAGCTCTGCTGTGGCACGGACGGGTACAGCAACCTCACACTGCCCGATCCGCAGCGCATCTCCTGGCATGACTTAGCCAGATTAATCCGGGCACTACTGTCAGACGTGACACTGTTTTAATTATGATATCATTTGATTTGGAAAAACTCCCAGCTATGGAAAAATAATGAAACAACTTTTTTGAAGGCTTACTCATAAAGTTGCTTGCACCTGCTCTCAAGAACTTTTTGGGAATCTGTTTTGGCCAATAAACCATCCATCTTCCGCTGTTAATATAAACGTTTGATATAGGCCTAAATATAAAATATGCTAAGTGTTTCTGTTCATTATATTTAAGGAAATTTTATATATAACTACGCAACTGGATCTTCTAAATAACTGGAATCTAAAAGTAATCCGAAGTTTTATTTTATTCGTTAAACAAAATTTTGCTCAGTCAAGGATGAATATCTGAACATGATTACAAGTTATATGAGATCACCAGGTTTTTATGCCAGATAATTATCGTCGTCCTCTGATACATTATTTTGATACGTCATATTTTTCCCATATGGTTTGTTAATCGCACTACAGCCTGTATTAGAAAATAAAGGATGGTCTGGAAGTAATCATTCACAATTCACCATCAAAATGTATAATGACTGTGATGAACAAGAGGACAGTGTTACTCCAGTCCTTGTTTTGTAGGCCTTTCAAAATCATAGGGTCACTGGTTATTGGCTGAGAAGCCAATTGATCTTTCAAGCAAAAAACATGTTTATATAACAATTTTCCATTCACTTCCTCTGCATGCTGTACGTACACGCAGAAGAAAACAAATACCTGTGGGTGGGGCAGGAGTGGGGTGGGGGGGGCAAAGTCAATATTTCATGTAGGTGTTACACAGATAAAACAGTTTTGAAAACTGATGAACAACTGAAATGCTTTATTTACAATGGTATAAGCAAAACTGATCATTTAACATTACTTGCAGCCTACAGTTCAATGTTTTATTTGATTTTGGTTACATTCAAATACACAGAAACTTATATTAGGCTTGTTTGTAACAACATGTGGCTGATTTTCATTAGGCTTTTATCTTCCAATGCCCCTAGTTTCTTGCAAGTACTGACTTCACCACAGTCAGCTATGTGCAGGAATTGGCTGACAAAGCAGCGCATGCATAACAAAAACAGGTAGCAATATCTGACGGGGGTCTTATCCCACATAGGGGATGTTGCTTCTGCGCAGTATGGGAAAAAAGGCTGGATTGGCCCTTGGAGCTGCACCCACTAAAGTAGCAAGAAAGGGTTTGACATTTTGGGCCTCTAGTACAGGGAGAGAGATTTGGTTTGGATATGGGTGCCTGAGTAGTTACATGGAAACCCGTTTACCATTGTTATTTCTGTTGTCTCGGAATAAACTGAACTTTGTTCAAACCACACAGTTAACCTGATACCTACCCATTTGTTTACATATTCATGGTGACAGCTGGTTGTTTGGGTTAGTTAATTTTGGGGTTTGGTTTGAAGGGAGCTATGCATTTTTTAGGGGGACAAAATAGCCACATTGTAAGACACTTTATTCAAAACTGGGAAATGGGGGCCTTTCTATCATCCTTAACCTTTTTTCATTTTGTTTCTAATTTTGTCATAGACGGAAGTATATTAATTTGGTGATGTAATTATCTGAAAGTTTTAACTTCAGGTGATTATGATGGAGTTATATTGCAATGAACTTACTGTACAGTAAGTTGAACATGAATATGATACATAAATAAGTAAACAATTACTGTAACTAACTAAATACCAGTATTTGGAGCATAAACAAATGAATAGAAGTTTATTTGGTTGAAAAGAGAAAAAAAAAGTATATTTATGTAGCATTAGTTAAACACTCTATGCTATATGCTTCATATCGCTACAGAGACTTGGAACCCTGGCTGCACAGATGCTGCCATTTCCCGTTGTACCATTGTAAAGTCAAAATATCATAAGTCAAACCATCATAAAGCGAGGAACTTCTATATTTAAATATATAAATAAATTTCTTACAAAGTTGTCGTTCATTTCTCTGCGCTAACTATAATATAAGCATATTATAAATAGTTAGCTCAGAGCAATGAATGACAACTTTCTCCTCTGGCTCTTGAGAGCAGTGAAATTATAAAATAAATAAAGTTTTTTGCTTTTGCATTGCAGAAACATGGCTGCACATAAGATGAAGTGTGAGAGAACATAAGAAATTTACAAACAAAAAGCGGCCATTCGGCCCATCAAGCTCGTCTAGGGAGAACTTAACTAATAGCTCGGAGTTGTTAAAATCTTATCTAGCTCTGATTTAAAGGAACCCAGGGTTTTAGCTTGCACTATGTTATCAGGAAGACTATTCCATACTCTAACTAGATGCTGTGTGAAGAAGTGTAAAGAATTTTAAAATGTTCTCCCGCTAATTTCTACTTATGGCCACGAGTTCTAGTATTTAAACTAATATTGAAATAGCGATTTGGCTGAACAGCATCCAGACCTGTTAGAATCTTATATACCTGGATCATGTCCCCCTTTAGTGTCCTTTGCCCGAGGCTAAACAGATTCAGCTCAGCTAACCTCTCCTCATAAGACATTCCTCTAAGATAAGGAATCATTCTTGTAGCCCTAAATTGCACCCTTTCTAAGGCAACAATGTCCTTTTTAAAAGGTATGGTGACCAAACCTGCACATAATATTCTAGATGGGGTTTTACCAAGGAATTATACTTGTATTCTCCTTTCAAGTCATTAATTCATTTTAAGTGATGCAGGGAAGAAAAATTTGAATGTAAAATGCCAAATGAAATATGGAGTGAACACTTTCAGACACATATCTTTTGTGCCAGGATGATGCATCAACATACTTGATAAGTCAATTAGTGTGCTGTATGTCAACGTATCACGAACTTTGAAGAGGGCAAGATGGCAGGGCCTAGTAATGTAGACATTCTTATGGCAAGTGTTTCATTTTTACTTTTTGGTATTTAATTGTTAGATTTTGAAAAATTTAAGTAATCAAAAATTTTATTGGGTTATTCAACAAATAAGTCGTTGTGTTAGTAATTGGGGGAAAAAATGTGTGCTTGATCAATACAAAAACAATTGTTTCTTTTGGGTGGTCTGTCAAAGCTGTTTTCTGCTTATCTTGTGTGCAGAGCTCCCACTCTTGCTGAGGTGAATGGCCCTGATGAAAGAAGACTGAACCTCACTACTGTGTTATTTCGTTGGCTTAGCCAAGGCACGGTACGGGGCAGAGAAGCAGCTTCCCAGTCCAGTTTGTCCTGTTTTCTGCTCAGGTTGGTCCTATGAATGTCGAAAACTGTTCCTCAGAAGGTTTTTCCAAAAACTTTCTCAAGGCAGTAGAAGGGAAGCCCTCGTCTGCAGAAGCGATGGGGAGTGTGCGGGCCAGCCGCTACAGTGTCATGTCTTCCAAACAAGATGGCCTCAAGTTACCCACTGTGGTCGTGCCCAATGGCCACAGCAATGGTGATGGCAAAGTGCCCATGTGGCAGCCGGAGCCTTGTCGTTTCGTGAAGAAGAACGGACACTGCAACGTGCACGGCGTCAACATGAGCGAGAAAAAGCAGCGCTACATAGTCGACATCTTCACCACCTGCGTGGACATCCGTTGGCGATGGATGATACTCATCTTCAGCTTGACCTTTGTGCTTTCGTGGTTGTTCTTTGGCTATGTGTTCTGGCTGGTGGCCTTCTTCTATGGTGACTTGGGGAAAAGCTCCCAGAAGTGTGCCGTCGGTGTCAACAGCTTCACGGCAGCCTTCCTCTTCTCTGTGGAGACGCAGACCACTATTGGCTATGGTTACCGTCACGTCACAGAAGAGTGCCCCATCGCTGTCATTATGGTGGTTTTCCAGTGCCTTGTTTCCTGCATGATCAACGCCTTCATCATCGGTGCCGTCATGACTAAGATGGCCAAGCCCAAGAAGCGCAACGAAACTCTGGTGTTTAGCCACAACGCTATTATATCAATGCGGGATGGCAAGCTATGCCTGATGTGGCGAGTTGGCAACCTACGCAAAAGCCACCTGGTGGAAGCCCACATGAGGGCTCAGCTACTCAAGTCCCGGACCACCGCTGAGGGGGAGTTTATCCCTCTAGACCTCATAGATATTGATGTGGGCTTTGACGTTGGCTTAGACCGGCTCTTTCTTGTTTCCCCCATCACCATCATCCATGAGATCGACGAGGACAGTCCCTTCTATGATATGAGCAAGCAGGATTTTGAGACTGCTGAATTTGAGATTGTGGTCATCCTGGAGGGCATGGTAGAGGCCACATCCATGACAACCCAGTGCCGCAGTTCCTACCTGGCGGGGGAGATCCTCTGGGGACACCGCTTCGAGCCTGTTCTGTTTGAGGAGAAGAACTACTACAAGATCGACTACTCTTGTTTCCACAAAACCTACGAGGTACAGAGTACTCCGCTGTGTAGTGCACGGGAGCTTGCTGAAATGAAGGATGATGAGTCCAGCTCTAACTCTTTTTGCTATGAGAATGAAGTGGCGATGATGAACAAAGAGGAGATGGAGATGGAGGACAAAAGCGAGTGCAGCAATGATGGGGGCAGTTCACAAAAGGCTTCAGAGTTGGAGCGCAATTTCATCATGATGTTCAAACGAGAATCTGAGATTTGACTGCACAGACGATGGGAAGGGAGTTTTTAAGCCCCGAGTGTTCATGGAAGCCCCGGTGAGGTATTATTATTATATGTGTAGGCCTAAGAAACAAACTGTCCCCCCCCCTACAATGACTGAAAGACCAGGACAGAGTGCTGTGAGGTCGTGCACATAGTGATGGAGATCATTCTCCAAAAATATGTTATGCATGTGTGTGAAAAAGGTCACAGAACAGCAAAGAGATAAACAAAACGGCAGGATGCTGCCGAATTTAAAATATTAGGCATTGCCTTACAAGTCATCTGCCTACTTAATAACCAGACCAAGATGGGTTAAGTAGCATTGTCTCCCTGTTTACCCACGTTACTAGATATTGCTGCTATACAAAATGCTCAAAATTTATGTTTATTCATATTAAGGGGAAAAGAATTGCTGAGACAATAAAGTAGCACTTTAAAAGGAGCATGTGTGTAAACACAATATGCTTCTAACATCTTAATTTGTTATCAGAAAGCTGCCCTGTTTTTGCACATAATCTTTTAGATTTAGGCTGTCTGACGGCAAGACTACTGTTTAGCTATGGATACAGGCATGGCAGAAGAAAGACTCATGCCAGGAGAGAAAACTCACTCTTGTACTGCCATCTGGAGTCTTGTGTGCACATTAGGTAAGGTCTTTGTTAGTTCCCTGAGTGCTCTGTGAGGAAGTGTGTATCTACCAGTCTCCTGAAGGCAGCCATCGTCCGCTCACTCCAAAGTCAATGGAAAAAATTGACAGCTAGCAAAAAGCAATTTAAAATTTATCCTGACTTTTGTGATACGATGGCTGTCATCCCGTCAAATTTTTTTAAATGTCACTTCATCTGTTAATGAGCTGGTATCTTAACAGAGGGGCTGTTAATCAGCAGGGTTGCTTTTCTTACAATTTGGAGATGAATGTGACATTATCCTTTCTTTTCACGGAATGTTCCATTCTTGTTCAGTGATTGCAGGTCATGCATGGCGAGTGGGGGTGTGTGTGTGGGTGGGTCACAAGAACTTATTTATAGTACATGGTTTGGCCCGTCTTCCTCTTGTCAGATTCTATCATTACTCTGCAATATGATACCATGCTTTCTAAAAGGCCATCCCTTTTAAAAGAAATAATCCTGTATATTATACAGAAAGAATAATTATATATATATATATGTATGTGTGTGTGTGTATGTCTGTGTGTGTGTATATATATATATATGTGTGTGTGTGTTATATATAAATTCAATATGGACAAGAGACATATGCCTTACATGTTTGGTTGTGTTTGAAGGACTATTTTTAATTCCTGTCATTATATGAGGAGCATTAAATGTCAAATTCCACCCAGCAGTACCATGAGAGAGTAGCCTGAGTCTGGCTGGTTTTTATAGTCACATGCCTGTTTCTGACTGGTGGTTTTGGGGTGGGCAACCCCCTGATATTATGGTCAACCCTCTTTGGCAGTAGGCAGTGGTATAAAACTAGATTAAGTGTGAAGGATTAGGAAATGACACGCTGTGTGGCTCTGAGACGGGCTGGATGTGACATGCAATTCCACAGCGAATAAAGGAAGATCTACTAATTTAATGCCAAATATGATAACAGATGCTACAGGTTACCAAACATTAATGATATCACTGTCAGGTCTTGGAGAATTATTGTATGTATGTCACAAATATGAGTTTTAGGATGGAACATTTTATAACATTACCTTGGAAACGGCACCACTGATATTCTTTAGTAGTCTGGTACCCTGAAGTCGTTCTTTGAGCATTCTAAGGAAGGCTTTTTGCACTTGACACAGCGTCACTTGGTCCGAGTCGGTCCAGTTCTGTTAGTCATGGGTCCTGCTCCAAATGCCAAAGCTCTAAGAGATCCCCACACTCGGTCTAAACTTCTAACCTACCAAGGTTTGTCTGGAGAGATTCTGGAAGAATTTCATCCCCTGTTTAACCCAAATCACCAATTGAAAGTGTAACTTTAAACTCTGTCAGAAAGCCCATCCCATGTGCAATCTTCTTTGTAACTGTCTTCCTACTGTATTGAAAATACACACAATGCACAGATTTCTCTAAAACAGATAATATAATAATTGCTATTGTTGTATGTCTTTTTCAATAAAACAGAAACACTGAAAAAGTTCTAGATTTGTATTTGCACAGGTCTTATGCATGTTTTATTTTAGTCACTCTAAGTCTCTGCAAGCTCAAACCTCAGGTGAAAATAAAAATACTACCCATGGGAAAAATATGGAATCACTACTCTTGGAGGATGTCCATTCAGCTGTTTTACTTTGTATCAAAAACACAAATGACAGTTATGAAACAAAGCTATTTTATTTAACAGCTGAACATTCTGATTTCTAAGATACCTAAAAAATGTAATTAATGGCACAATTTTGTTTCAGATCAAGTAGAGGAAAAAATATATAGAATCACTTGATATGGAAAAAAAATATGGAATCACCTTGTAATTTGCATTTCTAAAAAAAATACCTGCACAAGTCTAAATATGCGAATTACTCTACAGTTATTTGAGAGCTCTCGCACGTGGCTGATTGACTGGAAACATGGCCCCAACAAGAGAGCTATCAGTCAAAACAATGGAAAGGATTATGAAACTCCTTCAAGAAGGTAAATCAACACGGAGTGCGGCAAAAGATGTTGGTTGTTCCCAGTTAGCTGTGTCTAAAATTTAGAGCAAAGTACAAACAAAATGGGAAGGTTGCAAAATGGAACTATACAGGTAAACGAAGGAAGACATCAAAATGTCAGGACAGAAGACTCAAAGCAATATGGCTTGGAAATAGAAAATGCACAACAAAAGAAATGGAAAACAACTGGGCACAAACAGGAGTCAATGTTTGTGACCGAACTGTAAGAAATCGGCTGAGGGAGATGGGATTTAGGGACAGGGAAGCCAAACGTAAACCATCATTAACACCTAAACAGAAGAAAACAATGTTACAGTGGGTTAAAGAGAAGCAGTCAACTGTGGATGACTGGATGAAAGTAAGGTCGGTTTGGTGCTAAGTCATTTTACAGAATGATAATGCATCTCGCCACAAAGCGAAGAACATTAAATCTTTTCTTAAAGAAAGGCATATCAACTCAATGACATGGCCAGCAAACAGTCCGGATCTCAATCTGATTGAAAATTGATGGTGGAAACTGAAAAAAGTGGCACATGACAAGGCTCCACCCTGCAAAGCTGATCTGTCAACAGCTATACAAAAAAGTTGGAACCTGACTGGTGAAGAATATTGTTTTTCATCAGTGAAGTCCATTCCTCAAAGAATTCAAGCTGTCATAAAAGCCAGAGGAGGTGCAACAAAGTACTAATTATGATTTTTAAGGCTCATGATTCCATAATTTTTTCTTCCTCACCATGGAGTGATTCCATATGTTTTCCTCTACTTGATCTGAAAAAAAGTAATTAGTTACAACAATTTCATTAGATTTTTTTTTTTCTCAAAGTAAAAATGTTCGGCTGTTAAATAGTATAGTTTTGTGTCATAACTGTGATTTCTTATTTTTATTTTTTGATACAAAGTAAAACAGCTGAATGAACATCCTCCAAGAGTAGCAATTCCATATTTTTCGCCATGGGTTGTATTTCACAGCTGTATTTCCTGAAAAATAGACATACAGACCCACTGTTCACTCCTATATGAAAAGGGACAGAAAATCAAATCCCCACGCATTTGCATAATATGTTCTCTTTACACTTTACATCAATTGAAATTTTGCAGGTTCTTTATTCTCATATAGGTATTTGACTGACTTTTACACAGTTCAATATTTGGCCAGCTGTGCCCTCGCAGAGCATGGCTTATTAAGAGGACACATATATGTAATTCAGCTCCCAGGATACAGATGTCATACAAACTTCTCATCAGTAAATCCTCAATGAAGTTTCTTCATATCAGAAAACTTACCACAACCTGATGTGTAATGCCATAATATTTGAGAAATAATAAAAAATAATAATAAAAACACATTTACTTTAAAATCTTTGTAAGGCAAGTCCCTTTTATATAATTGAATCTCTTTGGGGAAAAAAATTCTATAAAGATGAAACTTCTACAGCAGAAATGAAACATACACAGCGAGCTCACTAGAATTACACACTGAGAAAATGCAGCTAATTTAAATGCAGTAGAATGCTTTTGCAAGATCAATTTGAAAAGTAGATTTGATTCTACTTTGATTCTATTTTCAGCATCCCTTTGCCCCCAGGTCTTTGTCCACATCATATAACCATCATCTGATACTCCGAGGTGGGGGAGCTCTAGTCTAATTCAGTCATTCATACTTCCCCACAACAACATTACGCTTTATGCCACTTTCAAACATATAGGTGCATGCATGAAACACACCATTCTTTTTCCAAGCCGTCGATCGCAGGTAAGCAGTCTGAGATTCAAACCTACCATCCTCTGGTGCAAGAGCTAGGGAAAGGCTGATGGGGAAAACTCAGAACATGTAATGTTCTTTTGAGAATGGTAGGAAATACAAATGGTGTAACATATTGGGCAAACAAGCCGTGATGTTTAGCAAAGCAAAAAAGCAAACTGAACCCTATAATATGTAACGATTACTAAAAACCCCCATAAATATCTTGTGAACTGTATTTATATACCTGTTTCTCTGCAATAACCAGTTTTAGCAAAATGCCTAATAGGTGCCTCTTCAAGGAGGAAATCCATATATACTGGGGGTTTCCCCAGAACCTCTGAAGTCATGATCCTTTCATATATTAGGTCAGTGCAAATAGATTAAGTTTGAGTCTTCAGCACATTCATCCATGTCAGTTGCATTCTGGGTAGATTCACTGTCACTGAGAAAATCAATACTTCATACTGACGATGCAATCATGGCAGATTGTTCAGAGGTCAGTCAGATTCTAACCTTGTTATGTAATCTGTTCCCTGTCCCATTATAATGATTGTCTGTGTGGAGTAGCTGCGTGTGAGAGTGTGTGCATGAGAGAATGACAGATGGAGGGGAGACACATGTTCTGATGGGGGGGGCTTCCCCTCTGACTGGATGTGGACCCACTGGAGGACACAGCTGGCTCTGAAAGGTCAAATGTTCAGGCCCACCAAGGGATGCCAGCATCTAGAAGCTGTCTCAATAAGCCTAAAAAGGTGGCTACAGATGGTTCCTACAAGGAATTGTGAAAAAAACTGAAAGTGTTTCATGCATGGAAAACCCAGAACATGTGTTCTCTCTCTTTGGAGGTAACAGAATGGCTGAAAATTAGGTTGCTCATACCAGCCTTATTTTGTTCACTGTCAAGGTTCCTGTGGCCACGCACCCCAATTCCACGGAACTCTAATATCTGTTGCTTGTGTGTCTTGTTGGCTCTATGCAAACGGTCAGAGCAGAATCTACAGGGAACATACTTGCCTCTCAATTTTTTTGGTAATCCAAAAAACTGGCTTGTGTGACTTGTGTTGATAATTATGTATTTTAGATTGTTCCCTCTGTCAGAAAAAGCTGGCTCTAATATACACCTGATATTGACAAATAAGTGACAAATGCGTTTATGTCCAAAGGGCATAAAAAGCATGGAAGATGCTGTGCAAACAGAGCAAGCCATCTTGACAGTGTAAAAATCAGCATGTTGTGGGTATGTACAGGACTGGTGACAGGGCAGAGGAACTGGGTCATTGTCCCTGGGCCCTGGGTCAAGTGCTACCCAGAATTGGCCTTCTGACCTTTAACTAATCGGCTGGAATAATCCAAAAATACATGCCTGTGAAAACTTTATACAGTATTTTTAGTTCACTTAAAATCTTGTTATTTTTTTAACTTCCTACTTTTCCTTGAGAGAGTAGTCGAAAACAATTTTACTTTCCCTCCCTATAATGCAAAAATTAGATTTGTCTGTCAACGTGTCTGACTAACAAAACCTAATAGACACATATTTGCAAATTGTAAACATAAATAGGTCTATGTAATCAAAAATATAACATCATAACATCCATCCATCAATTTTCCATGCCTGCTTTACCTATTCAGGGCTGTGGTATTACAAACATGATGTATTAAATTCCATTGTGTTCTCTACTATTGAATATGATTGCATATTGTATCAACATAAAGCCTTCGGTATGTAGTTATGTTTTTTAGCCCAACCTGAATTTCATAGTAAAAGTACCTTAAATACCATGGGGAGAGTGGCACACACACATCAGAGATCAGTCTCAGATGAGATAGCGTGCTGGATTCTGATTTCCAGCAGAGTTGGGTAAAACAGAGTCAACAGACTGTTTTCATCTTATTAACTACTCCTTCTCCAGTGCTGGTATACTTCACAAGGAAACTAAAACTTTCCCAAAACCAGTGACTGTCACTGACTGTAACCAGCTTTAGCCATAACTAACTCAGAACCAATACTGGCATAGCATTTTCCATGTTTGACATCTATTTCTGAATGTAGGTTCCATCCATGTCAGTTAAGGTATCCATTTGTTTCATTGTGAGCACCGAACCAAAAATGATGCACTGAATGGTACATGAAGAGTAAGTGTACGTGTACAGCTTATTGCATGAGGTGTGCTCTTTTAGTTAGAGCTCTTTTGCCATGTGCAAATAGAACATGTGTCGTGTGTGTGTTACTGTATAGCCAGTCAGCAACCAGAGTGCAGTCGGGAAATGTGTGTGTGTGGAGGAGGGAGGCAGGGGGTGGGTGGGCCATTGAGGTCATCTTGTCCCCGGGCACGCGCAAGACACATGGCAAGCCTCACTATGTTTAAGGACCTGAATGATGTCAACAATGTGTCTGATACTGATTTGAAGGAGCTAAAATGTAGTTAACCTATGACATTAGATGATACAATTGTACATTGTCAAAAATTAAACATGCTTAATACTTTTAGTTAAACAATATTACTCACTTGATTATGCCAATTTGTCAAACTCAATCAGCAGTAAAAGTCTTAATAGAAATTTAAAACAAGCCACCTTATAATTTAATCTGAAAACAAGTGAATAACATAAATTCGCAAAATGCTGAACTCTCACATAAGACCAAATGTACAAGTACATTGCACTACCTCACATGCACAAAGAAACATTCAGTCCTAAAGTTTTTGTGGTATAATGCGATATTTCCATTCACAGTCAATCAATGATAACTCCTTTAAAATTATGTATGCAGTAATTCTCCAGATGACAGGGCATGGAAACCTTTTGTTTTTTTACTTAGTTAGGGAATTTGCTATAGTGTATACATCACTACACATGCATTCTAGCTGGTGCAACTCTAGACTGCACCATGACACTTACTAATCACTTACTAATAATCACTTACTAATAATAGGAGTGTCAAATTATAATGCCTGAAGTATAACTCTCACTGACGATAGAACGTCTCTCATCGTAACTGTTTAATAAAACATTATTGGTGCAGATTTTCACCAACAATGGCTTTCAGTCATTGTTGAGAAATTTGTGTGAGTATCTACAGGTTTCATTGGACATATATGTGTCAGCGTATGTACAGTATATAGCAGATATAGTGCCAGCATTTATTAACTCAGGTGTGGACAGCCCCCATGCTTCTTCCAAGTCATCGGGTGTATTTATAGGTCAGTGGTTTGCCTGCATTCCCAGAGCCTTACAGCCAGCCCCTAATTGACCTCTGCCTTGGTGATCTATTAGCAACTGAAACGGTAAGAATCCGAAGTATGACACCGTGGGTAACTTGAGGAAAGTGATGAGGCATTTGGAGTCAAAGGGCTCATCGTGTGCGTCAAGTGCACAGCTTAACTAGCAGAACCAGGAGGCCGCGTTTTGCTCTAAGAACCAGAGGTGTGATTTATCTTTCACTACAATCTGCTTTAATGATTTTGAGATTTTACTTGGTTCTTTTAAAAGTAGTTTAAAACATTTAAATAACAGTAAAGACAACATAATGCATTATGCTACAACTGTATTGTAGAATCTTTGAGGCCTAGATTCTAAGTCAAGTAATTTCATTGCCAAGTATCCCTCTAAACAAAGTACAACTATCATAATTTAGCTACTGATTTTCAGCTCAAATATAGCACAATTTCCAGCCAATGGGATTAAAAGTACCTGGTGCAGGGAGCCAGAGGAATAATTCATACCTGTCTGACTAAATAAACAAACAAACAGAAAATAAACAAATAAATAAATAATGAATGAATAAATGACAATAACTGTACCACTATACTTTCTGTACTATTTTGCCCTTGTTTTATTTTACCTTTCACCTCTTTGTAACCGAGTGTTGCTGAACACATACAGTAAGCCATGAGAGATTCTACATCTTGCATTTTGAGACAGATGTTTGACCGTGTGGACATTTTCTTGGTTCTGAGGTGGTATAATTTTAGGCTTTCTTCATGATGGGATATGATGGGAAGGAGAATAACGCTAGAATTCAATTCCATTTGCTTACATAACTCCTTCCTGATGACATAGGAAATCTTCCTGATTTTTGATGTATAAGCAATTGATAACATTGTGCTAAAAGGAATGGTCATAATCTCTGTGGTCCTGCCACAGTGAAAACTCGCATTTCATGTGTTAGGCTGCTATTGTGCTGACAAGATTAACACTTTCAACTGATAATAACCTGGGTTTATAAAACACAACAGCACAAATCCAATACCAGTGTGTATGACATTATGCATTATAAAGTCATCCGAGTAAGGGAAACTGTGCTATATTTAACATACACTGAGAGGTATACAGAAGGTAGATGCAGGTGCAAATAGATGTGCATCAGGATACCTCTGGGGAACAGACAGGGCACACTGCCATGAGGGAAACACTGCCATTTTGTCACGTGATGCAAACAGGATGAACCACAGCCATTCAAACTTGAGTGAGTCCAGAATTTATGAAAGACGGATTATGGAAGTCAAGCTTTTGGGTGTCCAGAGCCGGTCTGAGTATCACAGGTGGAGTATATGCTGAAGATCTGTAGAAGAGCAGTAAGAATATTCGAACAGGCACGTAAAGAACAGCATTATTCAGGTCAATGATCTGTAAACCTGACCAGACTTTCACTGTACAGCTACACAACCATTTAATAAAAAGAACCAACTGTAACATTTTTAACAATTCACATTTTTTAAGAAAGCAAATTGAGACTCTGGAGCGAACAGAGGTTAAGGGTCTAGATTAAGGGTCTTGCTTAGGGGTCCAATGGTGAAATCACACCACTGATTGTGGGATTTCATCTAACAACCTTCTGACCTCAAGCATGGGATTCTTACACATTGAGCCACACACCACCACTACCTTTCCTGTAACCTTTGCTATCTCATCTAAAAGAAGCGTATGCATTTTATTTTGCCTTTGTAATTTTACTGTAATTTAATTCTATCTGAGGTCAAATATTGTATATGTCTGTGATGGTTATATAAATCTATAGATTTCACAATGCTGTATCTTCCCATCACAGCACTTTAGTACCACAGCACTTTTAGTACCTATTTTTCTTTTAGTACCCTGTTTTGAAAACTAAACAGGGCAACAAAGCTGATAGTCACTTGTTTAAAGTCAACAGTCTTTGAGAAAATTGCACAGCAATAAGGAGATTTTTTTAAGTCTATCTAATAATAGATGACCTGCAGTCTTTCCCTAGTAAATCCAGCCTAAATCCAGCCATGACAAGGGGCACAGAATATGTAAGAAGAGCACATGCAACCAAGGGTTTTTATTTAATTACCACATACCAAAAGACTTGCATGTGCAGCCAAGGTGCTCTAATTCTACTGATCTTGCAAATGATAATTTTGGAAGAAACTAAATATACATAAATATATTTGCACCATATATACAGAGCTTCACTTAGCTGGGATATTTTTATTTTTTATTTTTTTACAAAAGAAACAAAATTCATATTTAACATAAGTGCCTTAGGGTCAGTCACCAACTCCAACCCAGCAAAATTTCAAGGAAACTGCACATAAAACTGTACCATGTTTTGTACAAGTACATTAGACGGGAGTGTCGGCAAAATGTAATGTAATACTGACTCTCTCTGTAGAAGTAATATAACAGCCTAATTTCAGGATGCTCCTGCCATGTTTCAAGTTCAGACATCTGTCACTGAGAGGAGCACTTTGAGGGGGCATTGCTGGTCCCAGCATTTCACAGGCCACAGCTATTGTCTACGCTTGAGTCTTCTTCTGATCTGGTTGCAAATCCACATTAGAGACCTACATCTCACTTGGCTGCTTTAAAAACAGAATCCTGCTCATCCTGACACTCTACCTGCTCGTGCCCTTAGATCCAGTCAGATTTTTGGCAGAACTATTGGTATTATGATTCCACGAGCCTGATGTGACTGTCGAGGGAACAAACCGAGCAACATACTATTGCTCTTTTAAGCCATTAGAAGCACTACAATCTGAGTAAAGCACAGTTTGAAAGATTAACGGAGCACTACAGGACCTCTAATTGGAAAACATACAGTACATCCCTCCATTCATCTGATTATTATGTACAGGATAGTGAGGGGGGCTGAGTTGAGAGTATAGGGCATGAGGCCGGGGACACCATAAGCATGACACCAGGCTATCGAAGGCCTCATATCGGCATACGGCAATCCACCTAACTAAGGGAGGAAAAGCACAGGCGAACAACAGAATTCGCACCCACAGAGTCAGAATTCAAACCCCACACCCTAGAGGTGTGAGGGTACACAGAAGCTCAGGGATTTAATCCAGTATAAGTAAATACATCTTGATGGGAACATTGGGCAATCATATTGAACAAAAATCTACAAATGGAACTAAGCTTTCAGATCTATGTAAACCTGATATGAACTAGATCAAGGATAAGTTAAGTAAAAGCTGAAAGTGGGAGATACACCTAGCTTGTCTGGAATATAATCTGGCCTTTGAAGGAGACAGTTGAATGTTTTGCCCAGTGGAAGCTGCAGGTACAGGAGATCGCAAATCGGAAGTGGGAGCCTCAAAATGCAGTCAGTTAATAAGCGGATTTAGACAATGGCAGAAGGTAGGACTATCCAATCCGACATTCAGGAGGGTCAGGCCATCGGTAGCGGTGTCGATGGGATAACATGAGGAGTTAAATCGGGGGGAGGAACACAATGTCTTGGCCAGCAAAGGAATGTATTTCGGGAAGAAGAAGAGCTGTTGCCAGGAGAAGTTTGGCGCCTAAGCAGTGCACAAAACGAGTTGACATAAACCCATTCATCCACCCACAACTCAGCAGTTTGACCTTGTACAGTATATGAAGGTCAGATGCTGTAGGTACATCAGCCATCATCCTTCTGCCACTGGCACACATGTTTGTCCCATTAATGCTGTGAGACACCAAGGTTAACCAGATGTAGTAAACAAATCTGTATTTTCTGTCCATCGGTGAAGAATGTTGATTGGATGATAAATTTGGAGTTAATGGCAGTGGTGCTCAATTACAGTCCTCAATCCCCAACCCAGTCTAGATGACACTGAGTATGGAGCCTGCTTTGTACAAGCAGAAATACTGTTACTGTAGGTTAAAATTTCCAGAACTGTGCAAACCCTTCCTGCACAAGTGAAAATTTGTGATTAATATTAAAAGCATTCAGAGATTAAATAGCTTTTAAATTCAGATTTTACCAAGAAGTTTTAGTTCTGCTGCAACTTAAGGATCTTGTTTTCTGCTTGGCATTATTGGAATAATAATATTTATTAATAATTATTAGAATTATTAGAATAATAATGCCTCCTCCTTGGATTGCCACCTCATTGTAGGGGAGGGGTTTGCATTGCTCAGTGACCCTGGGGGCTATGTTATCGGTTCAATAGCCCCTGGTAGGGTCTCCCAAGGCAAAAAGGTCCCAGGGGAGGGGCCAGACAAAGACCAATCTGAAAAACCCCTGATGAGAAAGCAGTACCAAGGTCTTGTTGCCCTCACCTGGACTATGGTCACCAGGGTCCCACCCTGGAGCCAGGCCTGGGGGATGGGCCTGTTGGCCGGGCCTTGGCCTGTGCGGCCCGGCTGGACTCAGCCCAAAAGCTGGGCCCACCACATGCAAGGAGGATGTCAGGGATTCGGTGCTTTGTGGGTCGGGTAGTGGCTAAGGGAGACCCTGGCGGACCAATCCCTGGCTGAAAAAACTGGCTTTAGGGACAAGGAATGTCACCTCTCTGGCAGGGAAGGAGCCTGAGCTTGTACGTGAGGTTGAGAGATACCGACTGTGTATAATCAGGCTCACCATTATGTTCGAGCATAATGGTGTCCATAAGTGGACATGGTACGAACATGCCCAGGACTACAGGTTGATGATCGATTTCATAATTATATCATCTGATCTGCGGCCTTCTGTCTTGGACACTCGGGTGAAGAGAGGGGCAGAGTTGTCAACTGATCACCACCTGGTGGTGAGTTAGCTCAGGTGGCAGGGGAGGAATCCTCATCCCCGCCAACAGACCTGGTAGCACAAGCGCATAGTGAGGATCTGCCGGGAATGTCTGGCAGAGGTTCCTGTTCACCGGATCTTTAACTTGCACCTCCAGCAAAACTCCAACTGCATATCGGGGGAGGTTGGGGACATTGAGTCTGAATGAACACTGTTCTGAACCTCCATTGTGGAAGCAGCCGTACAGATCTGTGGCTGCAGGGTGGTCGGTGCCAGTCGTGGCGGTAACCCTCGTACCTAATGGTGGACACCAGAGGTGAGGGGGGCTGTCAAGCTGAAGAAGGAGGCCTACCAGGACTAGCCCGGGGGTCTCCGGAGGCAGCTGACTGGGTACCGGCAGGTCGAGCGGAACGCAGCTTGGGCAGTTGGGGGAGCAAAAAGCCGGGCGTGGGAGGAGTTTGGTGAGGCCATGGAAAGTGACTTTCGGTCAGCCTCAAAAAGGTTCTGGCAAACCATCCGGAATATCAGGAGGGGGAAGCAGCTCCTGATTCCTACTATTTATAGTGGGGAGGGGGTGCTCTTGACCTCACCTGGACACATCACCCAGAGGTGGAAGGAATACTTTGAGGACCTCCTCAACCCTGCCTCATATACATCTACACGCACTGCCTTTGAGACATCTGAGGGCACAGAGCCCGAGGGGGCTGGAGTGGACTTGCCCATCACTGGGGCTGAGGTGGCCAGGATGGTTAAAGAGCTACATGGTAGCCGGAACCCGGGGGTGGACGAGATCCGCCTGGAGTAGCTAAAGGCTCTGGATGTTGTGGGGCTGTCATGGCTGACACACCTTCTCCATAGCGAGTGGAGGTCAGGGACAGTGCCGCTGGATTGGCAGACTGTGGTGGTGGTCCCCTTATTTAAGAAAGGGGGCCGTAGGGTGTGTTCCAACCATGGGGGGGATCACACTTCTCAGCCTTCTTGGGAAAGTGTATTCCGGGGTACTGGAGAGGAGGGTGAGATTGATAGTAGAATCTCGGATTCAGGAGAAACAATGGGGTTTTCGTCCTGGCCATGGAACAACGGACCAGGTTTATACCCTTGTGAGGGGCCTGGGAGTTTGTCTATCCAGTCTACAGGGCTGCCCTTTGTCTTTGGTCCTCTTTATAATATTTACGGACAGGATTTCTAGGTGCTGCCATGGTGTTGAGGGTGTCCAGTTTGGTGGCCTCAGCATTGCTTTGCTGCTTTTTGCGGATGATGACGTCCTGTTGGCTTCATCTGCTGGGGACCACCAGCATGCTCTGGGGCGGCTTGCAGCCAAGTGCGAAGCGGCGGGGATGAGGATTAGCACCTCCAAATCCGAGATTATGGTTCTCAGCCGGAAATGGGTGCATTGTCCTCTTCAGGTCAGGGAAGTTCAAGTATCTCGGGGTCTTGTTCACGAGTGACGATAGGCAAGATCGAGAGCTGGAAAGACGGATCAGAGTGACGTCTGCAGTTTTGCAGGCACTTAACTAGTTCGTTGTGGCTAAGAAAGAACTGAGCCAGAAAGCAAAGCTCTCGATCTATTATTCCATCTTCATTCATATCCTCACCTATGGTCATGAGGTATAGGTAATGACCAAAAGAATGAGATTGCGGACACAGGCGGCCGAAATCAGGTTTCTCCACAGGGTGTCTGGGCTCTCTTTTAGAGATAGGGTGAGAAGTTTGGATATCCGGGAGAGTTTCAGAGTAGAACTGTTGCTATTCCACGTCGAAACGAGTCAGTTGAGGTGGTTTGGACATCTGGCATAGATTCCTCCTGGGTGGTTACCCAGAGAGGTTTTCCGCGCATGTCCTACAGGGAGGAGGTCCCGGGCCTGACCCAGGATGCACTGGAGGGATTATAACTCTCGTTGGCTTGGGAACACCAGGCATCCCCTCGGAAGAGCTGGTAGAGTTAGCTGGGGACAGGGAGGTCTGGATTTCTCTCCTGAAGTTGCTACCCCAGACAATCAGAACTTAATGGATGGAGGGACAATAAAAATGCCAACACCTCGCACAATCAGAGAGGGCACAATTGGAGAGAACCTTTTCTCTGGCCGAGGCGACAATTGCACAACGCAAGGTAGGTTACGTCTATCTGAAGGGTTAAAGGTCATGTCCACCAGGGGGCAGCGCAAGAAAATCATCTTGGTCAGCCTCTTTGTTTCCGTTCTCACTTGTTTTTTACGAGGTTGTGACATGAAATGATGAATACTCGCTGCCTCCAAAGTGATCGGGTTGCAAATTTTTAATACTGCTACAACATTTTCTGTATTTGAAACACTGCTCACTCTGCCACATATCATTGTATTATACCATGTTGAATGTCATTATATATCTTGTAGTAGTTAGTATTTTGTAATTAGGCTGCATGACACTGGAAAATATCGATTTATGCAATAGGTATTGCAGTATTCATAATTAAAAATAAATCAATTTTCCACAAACAAGTCTATTCATGTTTTATACAGCAAAGATGAAAATGATTATGAACAGCTTGAAGAGAGCGCACGTAGAGTTCATGCAAAAGCAGCGCCAGTAAACTTTAAACTAATGTTGAACATATACTAGATAATGCTGAAAAGGAGTGGGCAATAAATTGCACAGCTCTGTTTCCTATAACAATATAAATGTTCTAGTGAAACATAAATCCCACACACTCTGTGAATTTCATAACCAAGATTTATAAATATCATAACTGTACTGAATAATAACGTTGCTTATGAAAGTACGCAAGTCAGAATTTCAAGTTAGAGTTTCATTGTACTTCGTACACTGCTTTCTTAGAAACTTAAACTGCCATTAATTTTTTTTCTTATATACAGTTCTTCCAGCCATTCATTCTTAAAAAAAAATCAGATGTTATTTTAATACTAACTGCCACATATAAAATACATAGTCCCGTGACAAAAGGTGCCCATACTGCCACCCCAGTTTTTGGTGGTACTGCATCTCGCATATGCATTGCGTTAACTCCTCGTGTATGTATGTACCTACGACGAGTGGAATGAATGCAGAAAATGCACGGCAGCCACGGCGCGCACGTGGATGAGTCGTGAGCGTCAAGTATAAATCAGCCCTAAGAAAGTGGAGTTGCTGCCGGACGAGGTGTGGCTAATAGATAAGCCCATCCTAAGGTTTTTAAACATTAAAAACTGCAGCTCATAGAAGATCCCTGGGCATCTTTTAGAAAAGTAGTCCTGGCTGAAATTGCCCAGTGTGGCCCTTTCAAAGCTGGCCTCCTAATTATCTCCTTTATCTAATTAGTGAATTTTATCTTACTCCTTCACCATCTTAGCTACTGTGTGATGAATGCACTGGCACAGAACGATTGATGTTGCATCACCTAGGTGGATGCTACAGTGGTGGTTGAAATGCTTTTCCGCTGTTCTACAAAGCACTTTGGTTGACTTGAAAAGTGCTATATAAAAAAAGCATTTATTCAAAATAATAATCAAATAATCATCAAGTCCAATAATCGCTAGAAAACCTATTGCGAGAGACTTTAAAAAAAAGGCAAAGATCCTGAGAAGACCACTGTGTCAACAGGTGTTTGGTGTTAGTGGGACAGCATTATTATGTAACAGAGTGATGTGGTTTGGCCAAGATGGCGTCATTGTGTAGGTACACACTCCAGGCCATTGATAGGAACTTGCAAAACAGACATCTGGTGTTTAAATTATGGTGGGTCTCTTAAAAGAGAGGCAGAATGTCTGTAAACCATGTTACTGCTCTGGAAACGGAAGCTGGTGAACAAGGACATCAAAGACAGTTCAGGGACACAAACTTGGACCACATTAAAAACCTCACAAAGACTAATGCTTCTCTAGAGGCAGCTCAGAGCTCACACAGGCATTCTGTTAGCCCTTAGTTTAATGCCTGGGTTCACTTTGATTTTGTCTAACCTAGTTACATTTGGCACATTATTCTTATTTAAAGCTCAATAGCATATTGATAATAGGAAATATATTGAGCGAACCGAGTTGTTTGTTTTTGACTGCTCATTGGGGCTTGGGAGGCTGGTTAAGACATCAAGGAAGGTCAGGGAGCACAGTTGCCCCTGAAAACAACAGCTGAGCGGAAGACATCTTGCAAACTGGCAGAAGTTTGGCTGCAGTTTAGAATTTCGCACTTTGCGTATTAGATCACCCCCTGTGGCCTCCAAAGTATTGTGCGAGGAAACGGACCAGGCTGGTGATCCACTTCCGACAGCGGTGAGATGATCACGGGGAGGGGGGGCGACACAAATCTAGAAAAAGGGCAAATGGGTGATCCATCCATCTGCAGGCCTTTGCAATGAGTAACTAGCATATAAGAGCTTAGTTTCCACATAGCGTGAAACGTCAACGTTACAGGACTTCTGCAAAGAGTCTCCTTCTGTTTGTATACTGCCCACCTGAGGTATAAATGAAAGACGCCTTTTTAAGGAATGAGAGGAAGTTACGTGCATGTAAATATTGAAACGTTATAGCACAAGTCTATATCCAGATATGTGAAAGAAGGCATGTTTATGCATAGCCCTGCTTACACCAGAATTTGGATGAGGTCTCCAATTGCCTGATAATGGAGATGACACCTGCAACACTGATGGCCTGAGACCACAAACTGAGCTGCAGAGAGATACAGGGATTGGACAAGATGGAAAAATGAAAGAAAATAACAGAAGGACATGAATACGGATGAGCTCAAAATAACTACTCGCAATTGGTGGATCTGAGCTGTGCCTCTTCAAAGTCTTTGGACGGCACTACTCTGCTGGCCCATATGCTGAAGTGTCCGAATTGTTAGCGCCGTTTCAGACAGACGTCAACAACTGTGCTTTTGTTACGCTGACACATGATGTATGCCGATGAGAAGAGGGCAGTGGAACACCAGCGGCAGGAAATTGATACAGGAATTGCTACGTGTCCCACAAGAGTGCGTCTACTTGGCATCATTATAACCAGAAGAATTGAGAGGAATCCACTGGAGCGGAACTTGTGGCAGAACAGGTGACGGTGATAGCTGTTTATCACTTTTGTGTGCTAAACCAAAGGGGTGGCAGTGAGTACACATGCATCCTAAATGCAGGATTTCCGTGTCAGATACTAACTTTCCCGCACGGCGAAAAGACGCTGTCCTCCGTAACCTGTGTTACTATCTGTCCATTTTGTCAGAAAGGGAAGTTGTCACCCTCCCAGAAGAGGGCTGATAGGGTTGGACACAAAGCCAACTTATCCTATATTGGAAAGAGAACACATCCTGGCCTTATCACAAAAATTGTACAGGTATATACAGCTCTTTTAACTCTTGTTCACTCACAAACTGCAGTATATTTCTAAGAATTTCTCCTCCCACTAAACATCAATTACTTACATACATCACACAAACTCCAGGACAGGAGCACAACAGACAGAGGGAAGCCAAGACCATCCACTTAATATTCTGTTTCTCAGTTATGCCCACAGTGAATCAGATCTCAGATCAGATCAGGCTAGCGATATGGCTACTGTAAAGAGATCATTGTTACTGGGATCTCAAGTATGGATATGTCACGTATTGATTATACATAATGTACAGATAGCACACAAATGACCTGTGAATCGTTAATAAAACAGTTTTGTTTTTTCTGTCTGAAGAACTTTTCAATGTATATATCTGAGTAATACTAAATAAAGCCTTTGTTGTGTGGATTCAGTAACATCACACTTACGTATGTTACAGTCACTTTTCATTTCACTGTCCCGGGACCTGACACGATGTGCAGTAAGACACTAATCTCAAGGGGACATACTCGAGCCGATCGTGTCGAGGGACAGGTTTGTGCTGCCAGAGTTACTCCATAGGCAGGTAAGAGGAGTTGGAAAGCACAGGCTACTGACAATGTTTCCAGAAATAAGTGGTATGTTTATACACAGAGTAATTAATTCCAGCCGGCTTTCCCTCGCTTGGTCTTGGCAGTTTCCCCGCATTTATTTGCTCTTTGGATTGGAAGATACTGTAACTATTATGGGTGGTAATAAGTATTTCTGGGCCAGAAAATACGGTTAAAGTAATATATAGAATAGATATTAATCTGTTCAGGGAAAGTACCTACAATTACAATAGTGACCAAAATTGTGAAAATACTTCTAATTTTTAGAGATTGCAGAACTTTATTACAATGTATAATATTTCTGAACATTGCTTATAAACACTGCTGCCTTGGGTGATTCCCAGCCTTGAGTGATTCCCTGCCATGGGTGGGCGGCCGGTCTTGGGTGATTCCCTACCTTGGGTGATTCCCTGCCATGGGTGGGCGCCCCGTCTTGGGTGATTCCCAGCCTTGTGCCTGTTGTTCTTCAGGTTCTGGACCCTTTGTATGAGAAAGGTAGTATCCAATATTAAGGAATTTTATCATTGCTAATATTAATTTGAACAAAAACTATGCATGAAAAGGGTTATAAAAAGTGATATTAATTTCCGCACATTTCACACAATACAGCAGTTCTAAGCCTTAAATTAAAATTGACAGTCTGCACTTTAAGCACACATCGAGTGCTTAAATTCCTCACCATTAGTGAACTCAGGGCAGTCCGATCTGGACACATGATACTGCAAGTGGGACTTGCCAAAGAAACGCTACATACGGTGAAGGCTGGACACCTGTAGGGTTGCCAAGCAGAAGTTTACACCTATCCCTAAAGCAAATAAGGTGTCCTGTTAATCAGTGAGGAATCTTGCAAAGAATCAGACGACAAGATATGGGGCTCAGTCCGTTAGGATTGCTCAGCAACGGAGCTATTTTATGTCTGTTTTATTCCAAGAGTTTTAAAGAAGGTGAAATCCTTACTATCGAAGCAAAGTAAAAAATGAGAAGTCAGAATTTATCAAGATAAAAACAAGAGGTTTTAAGGACAGAAACCCTTAAATTGACATTTTTCTGCTGCTGAAAAAAAAAATGTTAACATCTTTGTTTTTTGGCTCGCAGGTCAGGTTGTAACAGCCCAGTATGCTCCAGGGGCGCCTGGTTCACAGTTCCCAACCAAGGCTTCCATGCACCAGGCCCAGGAAAACTTTTTATTAGACGTATCACTGAACAATGCAATAGACCTTCAGATGCAGGCGATGTAATATAATGTAATGTTTGACTGCTCCCACAAGAAATGGCAAATTGTACTGAGGAAACTTTACCTTCCTCCAATTAATAAAAAAGAAGATTTTTATATTGATCTTGGAAACAGGGATATCATTGACATAAAGGTTCCTGTGTGTGAAACCATCTGGTCACTAAAGCACAAGGCATTGGGGAGACAAAGGGGTGAGGCACATTACCTCTGTCCTGAACAAAGACTGTCTGTCTGAGTATTGCAGATCGCCCACAAGTGCTTAAACTTAGAGATGCAGCTGCATCGATGAGGACGATAGAGGGAAAGCTTGGTGTATACCAGAACGTGACTTTGTATGCTTTTTGTTTTTTTTTATGATGCCTTTTCCAACACTTGTTGCGCTTTAAAAATATAACGCCACTTTTAAGAGCTTTCATGAAGATCTGGAAACGAGCGAATATGAACCAGTTCTTAGAGAGCTGTGATCAGAGGGCTGCAGGTTCCGCTCTTGAGTGTGGCTTCAACCCTTGAGGATGGTACTTAGCACGAATGAGTTCCATAAGTACCCAGCAACATGAATGGGTGCAGTGAAACAATTGCAATCAATGTAAGGCACCCCCGATAACGTCATCTGTTCAGCAAACAATTGACTAATTAAATTAATTAACGATGAGGTCATAGGCACTGGAGAACTGACACTCAGGGCAAGATCCCAGACAAACATTTCCAAGGGGTCAGAAACTCCTTCATTTAAATGGCTGTAGAGGAGGCCTTTTGAAGCCTTTAGGGGAGACAAATGCGTAAGTCTTAGAAACATTACAGGATGTGCACAGAACATGACATCAGCCCTGCAGAGTTACGACACAACAGCCTGGTTGGTTCCCTAGAGCTGGTGACACAGATATTTAGCACAATAGGGTTAATCATAGTACTTCATGTTAAGTTTCCCAGGTTGCCATAATTACACAAGATGTAAGTCTAATGCTTCCACACCTGTGACATGTGCAGAGAGCTCCACTGGAAGGGTGATGTCACAGTCTGAAGACCAAAAGCATGAAATAGAAGCTTATTCTCTAAAATTTTTCCAGTTAAATATCAATTTACGAAGTTATAAAATTTTTGGTTTTATAGTATTTTTGTGGATGCTCATCATTTCATTACATTTTGCTAGAACGTTCATCACAGTTATGAAGGAATGTTTTCACACTAATACAGAGATCAGTTCCTTGATATTTAAAATCTGTGTTACTTTGAATAGCGCAATAAATCCTTAACATTCCAATATGAGAAAACCAGCCGACCAGAACCCTACAGCAATGAATTTTCTAATTGTCACGGTGACTGACGGAGGACTTGAGGCTAGTGAGCAGGCCATGCAACTGGGGTCACACCTGGAGTAGAGGTGGGAAATCCCTGAGCAAAGCAGACAAGTCCAATAAGCAAGACTCAATTCTGACTTATTCTTAACAGATTCCGGTGCCTTACACCTATGCCAAAGACCACCAAAGACATGCCAAAGACCACCAAAGACATGCCAAAGACCACCAAAGACAACAACATTCTGGCAAAGAGGAACCATGGTTCTTACACATAATAACTGAGGGACAAAGAGAGACATAACAAGAGAGACAAAACAAGAGAAAGAACAGTAGAGGGGAAGGAAAATTTTACTGTCTTGTGGTCATTGACTCCCTTACGTGCCTCTCCTGCACCATTTTTGGTTGGTTAAAACCATTGCTTTATTTTCACTGCTGTTGTCTAATGTCATGTCTTGCAGAGGTGCAAGAAGAATACTCTTTTACTGCTTTTTGGATTAGAAGATACCGTAACTATTATGGGTGGACCATGTCTGTGGACCGTCGAGTGTCTTGTTTTGGATTTCAAATGTTCCCTCCATTTTCATGTGATGGCAGCAGGTTTGAAAACCTGCTGAGAATGTGGATGCCACAATGAAACAGGTTTACAGCAAATGCCTTAAATCATTCAAAGAGCAGATACTGAAGTATTTTATGAACAGACAGACCTATTCAAATTGAGCCATGCAGGTCTGGATCAGAACTACATCCACATCGGCCTATTTAGGAAACTGAACTTTGTGATATATGTCTGTATATTTTTAGGAATTCTGAACATTCAAACAATCCGTTTCCTTTGTGTATAGTGACATCATATGAACTTATACAAGGAAAAGAAAAAAAACAGGAAATGGATTTCTGTATCACAGAAACCACCGCCCCCCACAAACACACAAGGTGATCTTAACTTCCATTTAAAGCTATTTTTTCCATCCATCTGTCAAGGCACTTCTCATTTATTTTCGTTTTCAAAAGGAACAATCGTTAAAAGAACAACCTGTCAAATCATCACATGACTCTCATGAAGGTCTCATGGAACCTAGATGACATCTAGAAAATTTTGACAACCAGTCATTACTGTGTTTGCCCATTATTCATATTTATTGTTAAGAGTTACAATAGCAAACACATCGTCAGAGTACTGAAACACAGCACAGGAGATCATTTAACTTGATTAAACTCTGGATGCCAAACAACCACATTCTCCTTAGTGAATTTAATTCCTTAATTATTCCATAGCCAATTAATTTCTCATACTTTCAGACATATGTTCATGTAATTATGCACCTGCTCAACCATATTCAAGGGTTGCTAGGTATACAGTACTAGGTAAGAAAGCTCTCTGCATAGCAGCCGATCCCACCCACCCAATGCAAAGCTTCTTCAGCCTGCTGCCATCAAGGTGGAGACTGCGGTGTCTCCAGGTCAGGACCAGCAGACTGAAGGACAGCTTCATCCACCAGGCCGTTAGGAAGCTCAACTCTCTCCTGGCTCTGCCCCCAC
>JAODKF010000050.1:8310277-8320683 GCA_026779585.1 Mormyrus proboscirostris | reverse complement strand
TCATTGTTGTAATGTCACGGTTGTTAGTGTCTGTCTGCCTGTTCTGCACCCAATAAACCCCGATTCCCTGCCAGTCCAACTCTGCTCGCCTCCTTGACTGCTCGCCTGCCGCCCAATCGTGACAATACCATCCCCTAATGTTTATTTCCTTGATATTCTATAATATTCTGGTTTTCAGTATTTTGTGTTGCACTTTTTAATTAGATTGCACTGTGTGTTGTTTCTGCACCTAGTCTGTCTGGCACTAAATGTCGTCTGTTTGTGCTTTATGTCCTTGCTGCTGTATGTACAAGTTTATCAATTCTAATATCTATATTACGTATTTGTCTAATCTAAAAACTAAATTAAAAACTAAAATGGAAAAACACACCAAATGAAGAAAGTCATTCAAGCTTTTATGAACCATGTTTGGTCTTAACTCAAACATGTTGAAAGTAACCATTCTCCAACACCAACACAGCAAACAAAAACTATGACATTCAACTGAAATCTTCAATAATGCTGTGATATGAATAGTGAAGAAAAAAAAACACTGCAGACCAATTCATACAAATCAAAATGTAATTGAATCAAAATTACAAACTACATTTGCAATGCTGTTGTCCAACAGTACAGTACAGAACATAATTTCAAATAATTTAAATTCAGTGTTTAATATACCGGCAGCCATCACAGACATGACTTTGCAATTGTAGCATAAAGAACAGTGTTATTCGGTTTTTGCTGTATATTAAGATTATACTGGAGGTGTCTGCATACAGCTATCTTCACAGATGGGTATAAAAAAAAAAGACTGATTGATGTTCATTTTCACATTGGTTTCACACAACAGGCTGCGCATTAAGCTTTGGTGCAAAGCTGTGTAGGACCCAGAACTGACTTGCTCCAAAAAAGAAAGGTACTGAGGGGAAAAGAAAACTCAACATTATCATTGAGACCTCAATTGTCATAGGATGCTTGCTCCGCCCCCAAAATCCCACATCACAGGAGAGTTCTGTGTAGTTCCAAGTAAGTAAACCTGCCATCTTCAGTGACCAGATCAATAGGAATCAAACACTGGGGTGAAAATTTGAAGCATAAGAGTCTGCAATACGGAATACGGAGAAGGTCAGATCTAATTCTGGAGGATGTCATGTGGAAACCTATCAGCAAGGCACTGAAGGGAAAGGGGGGAGCTGCAGATAAAAGAGGAAGGACAGGGAGATATTACAAGGCCCTTTATATAGGCAAAGCCCTGGAACGGAAGGTTCCATCTTGAAACACATCCCATAATGACATTCGGTCCACACTCATAGCAAGGCGGCTTGTGTGTTGCAAAGTAACATAAACCGTGCAAGAATATTAGTTCGTTCATAGTACCTAGTGGTTCAGTGTTAAGTAGATCATTGTCCTGAAGACCTCAGCCAGAGTATACATGGACCATTAGCCAAGTGTCAGTCTAAAAAGTGAAACTGAGGCAGCGGCAGTACAGGCAGTCCTGCTGCAAGGCTCTCACCAACCAGGTCATGTCCCACTGCTGCCACCCAAGCCTAAAGGAAATAGACCACATACTTAAATATAACAGCTTCTCCGAAACACAACTCAATGTGAAAAATACTCATTGTTATGTTGCTAACATTTATAGATCAGCCATAGAAATGCAAAAGGGCTCCAACAGGAAGTACATTTTTATGCTTACATACTCCTGCACCCATAATGGCCCCTCCAGGAGGAAGCCGGAAATTACACGGCCAAGCTGACCTATTGAACAAGACAGCGCCCACAGCACGGACACGGGTTTGAGGTCGCAAAAGTTTCTCGTAGAAAATGGGTCAGCACAGTTTTCGGAAAAGACAAGGGGAAATTGGGTGTGAGGTGGTTTACAATTTTCATGTCTAAACATCAGAGCTATACATCAATTTTGTTGGCCGTGGGTCAGTGACTGTGGCACTTTTTACCAGTGTATGTACTGGCTGTAACAACACATGTGCTGATAATCAAATACATTCACTCAAAGCCCACAATTCACCTGCATTTGCTGTACATCTTTAAAAATCGTTGATATTCAGAGGGGAATGGACAGTTACACACAGAAAGCATTTGTAATTCACGGATAAAAATTTGGCCAAGTTCATTTGAATGTGTTCTGCGCATTGTTACATCGCATATTGGTGTAGCACCAATATGGTATTAGTCAAATATCTTCACTTACGGCATCCATGCAGAGCAGCTTAATCTATGGCCGAACGACAGAAGTTCACAGTCACGCTCTGTCTCTTTACTTTTCACACAGCGCCCCCTGGCAGTGTGGGAGGTCAATTTGAGACACACAGATGCACATAACAAAAACAACTGCTCATGTTACCGCACAGCCAATAACACACAAGTCATTATAGCTGTTCTCAGCTTTTCAGACTGATAAATGCAAGGACTGGAAGAGCAAACAAGAGATGCACTGATCGATCATCCAGGGACCGGAATTGGCCGATTTTCAATGTGCCCGGCCCATACTAGAGACCAGCCGATCTCAAGCATTTCCGATACCGAATGGGTCCGTTTTACGCATGCACCATGCGTCATAAGCACAGTGGTGCAGACAATAGCCTCACAGCCATGTGATCGCTCATAGCCACATGTGAACATGTCATTAGTGTGGAAGTCCTTCACTGTGTGTGAGTGAAGACACAAAGCTTGCAATTTGTAATACATGTAAAGTCAAAGTAAACCATGGGGGAACCACAACGAAAACGTGGCGACGCGTCGGAGGTAAATTTTAAACCGATTTTTAAACATATACTAGACATATACTCTTGAAAAGGAATAATCATTAAAATTCCAAACACTAGCTAAGGTGTTTTCCTATGACAGAATAAAAATGTTTTAACAAAACTTGAACCCCCTGCTCTATAATGTCCGTACAGTATGAAGGTATGAAAAAGTCTGATCTGTATGTGCATAACATGCGATGTTGGTATTAATAATACCCTGCACCTAGTATTATTTGGAAGAGTATAGCACTCTTCAGTTTTATTTTGAGGTTTGTAACCTATGGACGTTAAGACGAGTAAAAAAGTGAAAAAGCTCAATTATCCAGTGAATTAAAACATACTGGAAAATTATTTAATTAAATGACATTCGTTTTATTTAAATCTGTTGCACCTGCTCTTGTTTGGTAAAGTAAAATGTGTCAGATAAAGTTGGGCGTACAGCAGCTCATTTTCAGTTATTTCTATCTCGTTTCCAGATTTGTTTAAGTGAGAGAAGATCCTGTAACTTGCAGTTTGGAGGAAATTGTAAAGTTCAACAAATTATTTTATTATGAAAATAGAATTTTGCACTGAAGAAAAGTTGTTTGCATATGATGCCAATTGCAGTTCTTAGAAAGAAATCGCAATCAGCAGGTCACACTTGCAAAAACATCAGAAATCGGAATCAGCCAAGAAAATTGCAATCAGTGCATCTCTAGTATGTAATCAGCATGGGGACTGAGGTGCAGTCGTGTCATTTCAGGCTCTGTGGTTGATCCACAAGTTGGACGGGTTCCTTCTGCATCACATTCATGGACCAGCCCTTGTGGCATTTCACATGGCATGTGTGCAGATGGCTGCCTGAATCCTCTCTCTGCTCATGACTGACCTGGTCTGTCCAAACAGACGCTTATCTAAACAGTATTTCTGTGTTGGGAATCAGTCCCATCACATGACTCTGCACATATATTGACAAATTATAAAGTAATGGTAAGCATATATGCACAAGTGTTTATGCTTTTTCCCAGGTTTTATCAACCCACATTCAACTGGGGCTTATCCAGTACAGGGATATGGTGAGGTGGAACTTACTGTAGGAAAAACATGGTGCATGGGAGTGGAGACCATGCATGGGACACAGGGCACCCACACGCATACACACAGCAGAGACAGCAATTCACCTAACTTAACGGTGAAAACCCATGAAAACATGGGGAGAACATGCAAAGCCTTTACACACAACCCAGGGTAAGAATCAAACCCCAGCTACGCCAGTATGAGGCTATCAGGCTACCCACTGTGCATCACTGTGCCTCACTCATGATATTTCAAACGTTTATATTCTTTGCATGAAGTAGGTCTGATTACTGATCCATTTAATGGTCTAGTGGCGAACTCGCTGCATGAAGGCCAACTGAAACCGGAATTACTATTACAGGGTACAAATCCAACCAAGCTGGGTGGCAGGGTTATCATCGTAACATCTAGTTTCCGGAAAGGAAGCCCCCATCCCTTTTGCAAGCCCTCCATCTTGTTCATGATTCAATACTCATCGGGGACTCTGAGTACCAAGCATCGAGAGAAGAGCAGGTGTCCAAAGAAGTATTACCCCACTAATCCTGCAGAACTCCCAAGTGATTGCTAATTGGTGGACTGGCAGAGGTGCCCAATATTTCAAAGGTCACATGGGTAATACCTGACAACCAGAATACTGGTGAGTTGGCATAGTGCCCAATCCCTCAGAAGTTATTTGGGCAGTGCCCGAGGGCCCAGGTGTATCGAAGCATTGGTGTCCAGCCTGGCAGAGGTCCCATGGGCAGTCAGGGACTGTCACTTTCAGTTACCAAGAACAACCTTGACGAAGCTGGATACATCCGTCTCTTTTGAGTCGTGAAGTGTGAAAAATGGATGTTGCTGCAAAGGGGCAAGAAAGCAGCAGTTAGATTTAGGGCACAAATGTTGCATCATGACAAACCAGCATAAGTGAAACAGTTTTACAGTCAAATTCTCACCATTCAAATGTAAATGGTTATAAAAAGAGAACAAGTCTGCCCTCTAGTGACCATTTAATAGAGATGCTTCTGATCCGATCCACAGGTTCAGATGTTGTTATGCATTGAATTACTTAGACACACTGATTAAGATTACATTTCTCATGAACCAATGGAGGTTTATGCAAGTTCAAGTCTGTGTTCAAAACTCACCATGAGCTCGGTGTAAGCTGGCCTCTCTTTCGAGTTCTTCTTCAAGCTGAAATGGGGTAAAACACTCATGAGACGTACCACAGGACGATCTTCAGTAAAGCAATATCAAAAGGCAACATTATACTTAATACATTGCGAAAAGACCAAGTGAACAGAATTTCAATGCAGGTTCAAGAGCATCAGAGCAGTTGAAAATTGCATGACTTGCTTCTGGAAATATGGTTAAATCCTAGAACACAAGTCATTACCTCCATTGTTACTGCAATCTGTTATATGCTGGACAGGTAATAATGACTGTTGTGGCGCATTTCCACTGGCATCCAGGAACCATGTCGGACCCAACTCATACCATGAAGATGCGCGTGTTACCACACTGTTCCACCTGGCTTTGATTTTCCCACAGCAGAAGGGTCAGCTCGGTGTTGCCACGTTTGGAGAGCGACAGTGACGTACAGCTGGTGAATCATGATTTAATAAGTGCTAATTTCCACCATCACCTCTGTGAGAATCACCTGATATGTTAACATGAACTGCTAGCAGAATTAGTATTTGCTCGCGTAAATTTGTATTATGGCTCAGGTTAGACATGCTTTTGACCCTGTTAGTGAACATGGTTAGTGAGTGTCAGCATGGCTACAGCACGGGTACGGCTCACATAATTTCATGGTTCCGCTTGTGTATGGCTAGGTTCTTGGTGGCAGTGAAAAAGTGCCACCAGATATTAAGAGATGGGAAAAAGAAGTGCTTCTTGGAGACATGGAGGACTCCTTTATACTGACAACTCCTGATTCCCCAGAAGTTCAACTTAAATCAACTCAACAAAAATGTAATCCCTAATCACGAATACACATGTGACCCAAGACCAGCTGTTTGCAATCTCCAGTGGCATTTGGGAGTTCCAACAAATGTTTTCTGTTCCCATTAAATCCCTTCGTATATTAGGTGTATTAGTATGTCAACAAGCATTTTAACTGAAACTGAACAGAAACTTTAGAAGACGTCACTGGTTCCTCCCTTTCATTTGTATTTGACAGGCCCTGGGGCTGTGGATTCATCACGTCAGCAGAAGCTGAATGAGGGACTCACCACTGAGACGTAAAGTCCACAAACTCGGGGGAAAAGCACTCGGCAGGCAGTTGGGGTGACGGCTCCTCCACCACCTGCTTGAGCTGCTGGAAGGGTGTGCCCCAAGAGTCGTAGGGGAAACGCAGGATGGCTAGCTCGATCTGGGGGCCAAAGATATAGGGGTATTTCAACACAAATGTCATTCACTAATTAGAATATATACAGTATTAGCATACAGGCAAATGTGCAGAATACTTACAAAGAACAGGGGCCTGTTTCAGAAAGCAGGATTTCTTGCTTAGCCAGATAACTTGCCAGATTTAAGGTAGTCTGGGCTAATAGACCTTATTTTCATCAATTTACATTTAGCCCAGACGACCCTAAATCTGGCAAGTTATCTGGCTAAGCAAGTAATCCTGCTTTGTGAAACAGGCACCAGATCTAATCGTATTATTTCATATTATTGGCATACAGACAAGGATAAACATAGCAAACAATTGCGAACTCATCAATGCATTTTATTTTGTAAGGCATGTGGTTGAAATGAGAAATCACTTCTGGTAACGCTCCAATATAACAATGTAACTTTGGATATAAAGAGTGTAAAAAAAGATACAGCGAGACGAAAATACCCACCATTGTGATGCCTAAACTCCAGATATCAGACTTGACATTGTAGCCCTTTTGGTTCAGCTCTGGGTTAATTCTCTCAGGCTAAAGAATAGTAACGACATTAGATTAGACCCCCATATTCTGTCAGCACCCTCCCCAGAATCAGGGCTCCTGATAATCTCTTCACTGCCCCAAAAATATTGCCCCTCCCCCAAGCTCAGTAAACTCACGGCTAGTGCTGGACAATTCATCAGATTTTAACTTCAACAACGATTCCGGCTTCCAATGATTATCAAAAGAAAACAAATCAAGATAGAACAATAATTATGCCACATTTTCGCAATGTCGCTCCCATTTTTTCACCCCTTTCCAGCTCCACATTTGTTTCTCGGCCGACTTATAGAATTCAAGAAAATCCACTGCCAAAAGGCATTGTTTAAAAAGGTCAATAAATGCGTAATAATTTCAATGTCTTAAATAAGGATCTCAATATTGACCAAAATAATCATGATTATGATTTTTGTTGTAATCAAGCGGCCCTACTCACAGCCATGTATGGCTTGCATCCAGCATCCATGGTCTTTGCGACAGAGTCTACCAGGTAGCCGCTGATCCCAAAGTCACACATTTTCACTTGGCCCTGAGTGTTGATGAGAATATTGGAAGGTTTCACATCTGTAGAGGGCATAAACAGAGCTGTCAGGAAAGGCTGACGCCAGACTAGCTGCGAGCAAAAGTATATTTTAGACCAAAAGCTACCACACGTTCATGAGAAGCTTCTATTTGCAAAGAAACCTAAAACAAACATGGAATAAACAAGCATATATCACTGGCCAAGAGCAACATAGATCACTAATAAGAGTCTGTCTTTGCAAATGACCACTGGTGAAGAGAGAGCTGGCATTTCCTTACCTCGGTGGATCACGGACAGATTTCGGTGCAGATGCTCCAGTGCCTTTACAATCTAAGCATACAGTGAGAAGATCAGAGGTGGGGAGCCAATCCATGAGAAATTACCCCTTCCCCAGTGGTGCCCACAATTACACACCATCCCTACATAATCTACAGATTACTTTTAAATATAATAAATATAAAAATGTAATAGGATGTAATAATGCCATGATCATCTTCCCAGCTGCAAAAAACTTCAGAAATAGAAACTTTTACTGCTAAATTACTACTTTAACAACAAAGTTATAATCCAAACTCCACCTTTGGTGAACAGACCACAGTACTGTTGAAAGGGAGTATGTATGTCCTGTTTTGGTAATCAAATGTATCAAATAAGAGTTTGTCCGTTCTGTTCTGGTAATCAAACAAGTTAAAGAAGTGCATGTCTGTGCTGTTCTGGTAAGCAAATGTATCAAGGAGGAGTATGTGCATGCTGGTCTGGCAAGAAAACGGATTGAAGGAGTGTATATATTCGTTCTGTTCTGGTAAGCAAATTGATCAAAGGCGAGTATGTCTGCGCTGTTCTGATAAGCAAATGCATCAAAGTGCGTATTAGCATTAAAAATCTACAGAGTGCAGTCACTGCCTTCTGCCATGTCTTCACTGACACAAAACACACACACACTGCATGCCGGGCCTCTGTCGGGGAGACTGCTGCTCCCTTTGATTGATGCTGGACAGTATTTACCGAGACTTTTTCAAAGAGCAGCAACCACAGTTTTAATGGTAATTAAAATCTGAAATGGTAATACTGTCAAGAATTTTACGACGGTTCACCGTGAAAGCAGTAATCATCTCATCCTAGAGGCACAGGTTCTCTTATCAAAGTCAGGGAGAGATGTATCACAGAAGACTCCTGTCATTCACCAACCCCTTTCAGAACACCTCATTAAATCAGACAGTGGAATACGGCTACCCCTGGCTTTATTACAAAAAAGCCGTCTGGCAATCAGCCGCAATAAGTTGGCAACCACTTACAGATACCGTGATCTTGCCCAGGATATCCTCTGGGATGGTCAGGCCCCTGTCAATCACCTGCTTGTAGAACTTGTCCAGAGATGTGTCCATAAGCTCCATGCAGATCCACACATCGCCCTTGTGATGGTTAAAAGATCCAATAGGATAAGCCAAGAGAGGCGGGGCACAGCATTCACCTCCACCAAAAGAATGGTTTCAAGGGGACATTTTTTAACATACTATCAAAAAAGCAGTGCCTGTGATATACCTCTCTGAAGAGTGCTCCATAGAAAGTGACCGTGAAAAAGCAGTCTACTGTCCTCATGGAGATGTCCAGATCCATCAGCAGGCGCTTCTGTTCCTGTGTGTTCACGGTGGCCCGTATTCTCTGGGGAAAAAAGGGCACGTAGGATTGTAGATGCCCCTGTGGTGAGATTGCTGTGAAATTCCCACAGTTGTACTTGTCTGTCACCACAGAAGGCAGTACAGTCCTTTATTCGAACGATTCAAATCATATTCGACAAAATCAACCAAGATCTACTTTTACAAAGATTGTGTACTTTTTGCGTACTCTTTTGTATACACACCTGAATAGTTTTTAAAATGCCTGCAAAAAAATGAAACACCTTGATTATTTTATATAAAGGGCACTTGTAAAATTGCGCTGAGGTCTATAGCGGTCTTTGAGGATGGCTCCGCCCACTGCTACTCACCTTCACGGCCATTATCAGACCACTGGGGACGTGTCTCATCTTGTCCACTACGCCGTAAGCCCCCCGGCCCAACTCGCAAATCTGCTCCAGGTCATCCGCCTTCACAACAAAGTTCTGCGCAAAAGCAAAAGCCACGGGCAAAAAAAAATTAAAGATCAGTTCAGGTTCAAAATAAGCATCGATCTTGAGAACTGTGCAACACGACATACCGACTTCCATGACCAAAAATACATCTGTATAAATAGTGCCAATTAAAAGATTTGAATTACCAGCTGCAATATATAATTATCATGGGTTTGAATCCCGTTGGCAATGAGTCCCGAGCAAACCTTAACTACTTAAGCTACTCACACCTTCTCATCTTTACCTGGCACTGACATATGCACACACACTACATATGGGTTCCTTATACATACACACACAAATGGTGAACATACTGTAATATTTTTCTCAGCAAAGAATATTGAGTGTCTTTTTAGCAAATGTTAAGTGAGTAACATGCAAATGTAGAAAATTTCAGTGTGTGCAAAAACCTTTGACCGGTTGTGTATGTACATAGGCTGTGTTTCTTGTGAATTTTTTTGTGTCTTATCTACAGTACATTTAGCGATACAGTAATTTTGCCCCCTAAGAAAGCAAGCAGTGATAGCAGCAAACCAAAGGGGAAAATAGTGAGAATAATTGTAGAACTTAAAAAGGAAATTATAGGGAGATTTGAAGGTGGTGCATGTGTGTCTGCTCTCGCTTCAGAGTATGTGATTGTTATTTATTTAATGTTCGTTGCATTCGTAAGTGTAATTTTCATCTGTGTTTTAGTTTTATACTGATTGTCAATGTTTTTTTTTTCCCCCATTAGTCAAGTAGGTAGACAAGTTCAAACAGGCAAGCATTTGGGGGTCTGGAACGGATTAAATTCATTTTTTATGGGGAAATGTGACTTGGACCTCGACCAAATTGCAACTCAACCAGCCTTCTGGAACAAATTATGTTCCTGTTCCAAGGTACCACTGTGTCTGTGTGTGTTTGTATATGCCCCCCCACCCAACTGACCCCCTTGTTATTTATTCTGTGTGTTTCTCTCTCCCTCTGCCTTCATCTGTATTCCTGAACGCTCATCTGACTTACTTCTAGAATTGCCTCCTAACACGCTGCCACACATCATAAACACACACACATAT
>JAODKF010000050.1:8283635-8295658 GCA_026779585.1 Mormyrus proboscirostris | reverse complement strand
AGGTTTACCCCCCCCCCAGCTTAGATCTCATTCTTCTGAAGAAAACCATGATCAAATGCAAAAAGCCTTGTTTCCTTTTCACGGGCTTCTTTTTCTTTCCCTTTCCCCTCATTAAGTTCCCCAAACACTTCTTCAAAAGTAATGCATGCTTGTTTCACCAGTCGCTCCAGTTCACCCATCCGCCTTTCAAAGGGGCCGTCAGCCACGTCTCCTCTGCTTTCCATTCTACTCATGTCCTGTGGCTTCCCACCAGTAAACAAACAGGATGGAGGAATGGGTAAATATCTAGAACCTTCCCCACCATACCCCCATGAAAGAACTGAACAGAATAAAATAAACTTGTCATTCAGATCTCCTAAAAACTAGAGATAGCACCCCAAAAACCTGCATCCAGGGTCCGAAAGCAGACAAAGGCAACGCTTCAGTCCCAGCTTGTCCATCTTTGTAAGAAGAAACAATCGAGCATGACCATACTCCCTCTGCCAGCCCTCAGTTTCTCATACTAGTCATCAGCTGGGATGCGTGTCAAGGATGCCCCCACGCCTGTTTGACTTCCCCAGCAATCTGACCATGCTACCTTACCTCCGCTCACCATTACAGCCTGCATGCTGAAGGAGGTGAGTAGTATGACCCCACAAATCCCAGCAGGGAATCCTCCTTGGAACGCAAAGGCCATTTCTGGTCCCGTTGCTCCTTGTCTGCTCTCCCTTCGTGGTGCAATCCTCTTCCGTTCTGCGTGCCTCCTCTCCCTTAGTGTCCCTGTGTATCCCACAGCGAGGCTGGTCACTGCTCAGTGGCCGCGCTGCCCCATGTGGCACTCCAGCGCCAACATGCTCACACTTTATGTAGGACAGCAGTCCATTCAGTCACACCTCGCAGCCTCTTGGGCCTCATTGATTGGTGGAATCTGGCCGGGCCATTGCCATGACGATGGGTTTAATTTTGAGTTCCCCCCTTCTCGGTCTAGCTTGTCATCAATCTGCGGACCATTCTGCCATGAAAGGTGGGTGTGGGGGGGGTCAATTTTTTATATAAAAAAAAAAAATTAGAAAAACTTTACTTTTAACATTCAACAGCGTTGACTGCACACACACACACATGCAGACACACAAAGGCTTCTTTGCCGGCAGCCTACACCCTTGTGGAGTGTGTGTAAACCTAGGGGCAACCACAGGTCTTTCCGTAAAGGAGGAGCAGGACTCACTGACGGCCCTGCGCTTTGCAACAGGCCCTACTGCAGCATCCAATCGTCACCCTCAGCTGGCAACACGCCCCAGAAACAGCCTATAGGAAATACATCCCCCCGGACACGAGACCCAGTCAGCGTCCAGCTCTGGAGCGTCTCACAATGCAGACAGATCCAGTGTGTCATGACACTGCTTTACACTCCTCCTGGGAAGCTGCTTTGTAAAACTGCAACTGCTATTTTCCTGCAAGCAGAACGACTGGTACTGTACTCCATTTTCCGGATTGATCAGCCAGAATTCCTTACGTAACTGTGGCTCACAGCACTTCATAGACATTCACAGCAGATAAAATCAGGGGGCTTTTGCATCCACTGATGGAGGCCGGGTTCCAACTTAGAAACGTTGAGTAGGCTGCAGGAACATCTATGGTGGCTGGACAGGTGGGTCAAACTACCCCCTCAAGGAGCCCCGCCTGCACGGATGCCGTTTACCCCTTTTATGTAGCTCAAGGTGAACATGTGCCAAGGTCCTGGTGTGGTGTGTTTTAGAGCATAAACTGTCATGTACCCTAAACCAGCACAACACTCACCCCGTTAAAAAGACAGTGAAATGCTCCTCGTCTCTGAGGGGAAACTGTAAAAGGCAGAGTGCAGCACAGTGCTTAGGTGAGTGTTGGCCGCAGTGTAAAATAGAGCTTCATTTTTGCTGGAAACCATGACAACTGACACAAGGGGATCATGAATGGGAATGTGCACGAGCATGTATGTTACCAGCCTTGCCAATCACTGCCCACACAGGGCCAGTAGTTGGTGGGAAGCACGAATACTGGCAAATCGATGGCCTTGTTTCTTACTCTACAGTGTAAAGCTGCCACAGCCAACACCATCAAACAGATGTTCAGCAATTCTGAGAGCAGGCCAGCGGAGATCCTGAGGAGGTGATAATAAATGTACTGCTCTGAACCTGAGAGCTTCTGGGGGATTGTGGTCAGAAAACAGACTCACCCTATGGTGGGAAACGTGACCACAGCTGATCCAGTAAACCTTCCAGTATACAAATAGCCAGTGTCTTTACATACCACACTGTACCACAAAAAACCATCAGGGCTCAGGACCATTGTAATAACAGAACAATCAGGAAAGGTCCAAAAGGCCTTTATTGGGGATAACCAAAACAGAGTCCAAATAACGAGCAGGGTCAAAGCCAAAATCCGACCGATCCAAGTGTCCAAAGCCAGAGGGGGAAACTGAAGTCGTAGTCGAGCCGGGTGCAGGTAGTCGAAGAGCCGGGAGGTCCGTCCGATGACACAGACAGGACACACGGGGAGCAGACACGAGAGAAGATCAGGGCTGGGATGGATGGGAAGGTTCAGGAGGCACAGGAAGAGGGAGCAGGGATCAGAGCTACAACAAAGACACAGGAATAAGTTGCTCGCAAACAGTACCTCACACGGGGCGATCGCCGTGCGAGGTTTAAGTAGCTAAGGGGGTGTGTCTCTGATTGCTCCCAGCTGCTGGTGTGACAACCATTCCGGAGTAATAGTCACTGACCCGGCGTCTCCGAGGTCCCTCCATCCTGGAAGCCCCTCCCTTGGACCCGCTGTCAGCCCAATAAACCCTGCAACTATCCCTGCTAACACATTTTCTGTGGGAGTCTAAAATTCAAGGGATGACCCACCATTCAGGAGCTAAAAATGGAGGTAGAGACCAGGAAACACAGCACCGTTTGACTTCCTGTGGGGGCACCAGTGCAGCACCCATATACCTGAGCTCATATAAGCTGCCTAATGGCACTCATATGCATTGCAATGAAGTGCTTTGAAACAATAATACAAACAGTTCTCAAACAGGTCTACAGAGGATGCTATTTCACTGGTACAGTACTCCATCCACTCATTCTAATGTAAATGTTTTTGTACTCGTACAAAAGGAAAATAAAGTTTTTCTCATTTGAATACTCTGCTTATAGACTCTAGATCGGCACTGTGATCCCCTCAAAGAAATATTATACATAGGGGAAGATGTTCTCACATACTATAGTCGGTTAGTGGGGTGGTCCTGGATCCATGTGGAGAGGTGATGATCCACTCCTGTGAACTCCAGCTTGTCCCTCAGGATTTTGGGTAGGATGGTGTTGAAGGCACTGGATAAAAGAACATAATCCTCACAGTGCTCCCAGGGTTCTCCAGGTGAGAGAGGGAACGATGTAGGAGGTGGTTGACAGCATCATCTACCCCAATGCCCGGCTGGTAGGCAAACTGAAGTGGGTCTAGTGATGAGCTCACCAGGGGCCGAAGCTGCACAAGGACCAGCCGCTCCGGGGTCTTTATCAGGTGTGATGTCAGGGCCACCGGCCGGTAGCTGTTGAAGTCCAGACTCTGCTGAAGCTGGTTTTCCATCCTCTGCCTGTAGCTGTCCTTCCCATCCCTGATCAGTCTTCTCAGCTCTCTTTGCACCCTTTTCAGCTCCTCTGTTTCCTGATTTGAAGGACCTCCTCTTCTGCTTGAGGACGGCCTTGATTTCTGGAGTAATCCAGGGTTTGTTGTTTGGGAAGCATCGGTCCTGGTGGGTACTGTGTTATCCACACAGAAATTAATGTAGTCCGTAATGCAGGTCATAAGGCTGTCAATGTCCTCCCCATGGTCGTCACAAAGCACTTCCCACACAGTAAACTCAAAACAGTCCTTTAGAGCCTCCTCGCTCTCTTTTGACCATCTCTGCACTGAGCGGGTGACTGCTGACTCCCTGCGCACTAGACGCACATACACAGGGACAAGGTGCACCAGGTTGTGATCTGATCTTCCCAGGGGAGGGAGGGGTGATGAACTGTATGCCTCTCTTGTGTTGGTATACAGTTAGTCCAGTGTTCTACTGTGTCTGGTGGGACATGTCACATACTGGATGAAGGTGGGCAGTGTGGAGTCCAGTGATGCATGATTAAAGTCACCCATTATTAAAAACAGGGTTTGTGAAAACTGTGTCTGCAGTCTGCTGACTACAGAGTGGAGAGAGTCACGGGCTGCCCAAGGGGAGCATACGCCTTTATCACGATAACATGCGAGAATTCCCTGGGGAGATAGTATAGTCGTATGCTAACGGCTAACAGCTCGATGTCTCTGCTGCATAGTTGCTCTTTCACAGTGATGTGCCCAGGATTACACCGTCTGTCATTCACAAACACTGCCAGTCCCCCTCCTTTCCTCTTACCGCTCTCCTTTGTCCTGTCTGCCCGCAGCTGGATTCCGGGCAGCGCCATCTTGGTGTCCAGAGTTAGCTGTGTTAGCCAGGTATCTGTTAGCATCATGATGCTACATTGCCGGAATTCAGTCTCGTACCGGATTAGTGCCGCTAGCTCGTCCATCTTGCTGGGGAGAGATCTCACGTTGCTCATAGTGATGGAAGGGAGAGATGGTCTATATCATCTCCTTCTTGGGCGACGACGCTCCCTCCCGGCTCGACACCCCATCTCTTCCTTCTCGCTGGGGATGTCGGGTCTGTCTGCCGGTAGCACCACTGTGGGGAGTGTCACGCTAATAGCTCCTCTCGAGTGTAAACAAAGGAGCCACGCGCCGGGTCACCACACACGGGCGAAAAAAATACCAAACTATGGCCAAATCTAGCATGAAACAGTAGTGCAGGGTGTTGGATTTAAGTTACTAAAGATTAAATTAGGAAGTAAAGAGAATAAAAAATAGGAAAGAAGCTCAGAAATGTAACAGGCCATAACAGGCTGCAACTCGCTGGGGGCGCAAGGATAGATAAAAATGAAGTGAAATCAAATGCAATTAAATAAAACTTTATTTACCTTTTGTACGAGTACAAAAACATTTACATTAGAATGAGCTTTTTCTGAGCGCAGGGTCAATCTGGCATCCCATAGCATTTTTCTGTATCAGTCCATAGATATGTTACTTTCTGCAATTTGACCTTTATTCTTAACATATTAGACAAGTATTTTCTAAATAGGAGCACAAAGCATCTATACTAATGAAAACTTTGCATGAAATATTCTGGATGCTCTAAGCAAGGCTGCTGTGACTGTGGACATTACGGCGCGCCTGAAGCAGGCCGTACACTGCAACATTCCTCGCTATAATTCTGGATTTAGGTTACTTCGGTTTCTCTCAAAGTGAATTGGCCTGCAGACATAACTGATTTTGTCACAGGCCAGGATGTGCTCAGTATTCTCATGATTCTCATGATGTTACAATCGTTGTCGATCTTCACCATTATGAAGGACAATTTGCGGTTGCTGATGCACAGGTTTCTCTAATAGATCTTCCTTCCATCATCTGTATAGACATTGTTGATCTGATTTTCATCCTCGGTAAGGATGGATGACTGTGTGGGACCGTGTAGGTACTCAGAGACGCAGATGTGTTATCATGCAAGTACCGGTATTCATGCTGAGACCTGGGCCTTGGAATGGTCCAAAACTCAGGCTTTGAAAGGAACTAACTCGTGCAAACTGTAAGTAGCACAAGCTTTGTGGTGATTACACAACAGCCACAGTCTGTGAACAAGAAGCAAGTATCATTCACACAAATGCTAAATATTGCCTTCCAGTGATCAGTTCTGTTGCTGCTATTATTGTGAAAAACAATTCTGCGGAATTTATCAGAAGGTAAAAGAAAAAGAAATTTGTACACTCCTAGGGAAAAAATGGACCAAAGCTTCCATCCATCCATCCATCCATCCATCTCCTACTGCTTTTCCAGGTCGGGCTGCCCATCCACCTGTTGATCTCCTGTTCCATCCTTCCCTCACTCGTGAACAAGACCCCGAGATACTTAAACTCCTCCACTTGGGGAAGGACTCCCTCCCCAACCCGGAGAGAGCACTCCACCCTTTTCCGGCTGAGGACCATGATCTCGGATTTGGAGGTGCTGATTTTCATCCCAGCCGCTTCACACTTGGTTGCGACCTGCTCCAGTGAGAGCCGAAGGTCACGGTCTGATGATGCCAACAGAACCGCATCATCTGCAAAAAGTGCACATATGGACACCCTTATGTTTGAACATGTTGTTCATTATGGACAATCCGTGACAAGCACAGAATTCCAATAACAAAACACCACTCGGATCGGTTCAGATCAGGTTCCTCTGCAAAACCCCATGTGAAATTCTAAGAGAGACACCCACTGCACTGGTAAGGTGTTTTTATTTTAAATTAAAAATGTTTCATCCACCTTCTTCTCGCTTATCACACGCAGCCAAGTGTGACACAGTTTGCTCTAGCTGAGGCCACTGAACACACACACCCCCCCAACTTCCTGTCAGTAAATGGCCAGTATTGCTTGTATGTGTTTAGGAAAAGGGGGATATGTAGCTATTTACCTGTTTGAATGCCTATCGGGGTGCTCTTCATGATAAACAGTACACATATACACCTATCTTTCTGTCACTGTGACCATATTAACCACAATCACACACTACGTTTCTCTTTTCAGTATTTATATTTTACTCTTCTTATCAATTTAGTACAGTAGAAACTGTTTTTTACAATATTAACAAGCAAATAAATGATCAGTGGAAGGAGATATCTAGCTTTTGTGTGAATAATGTTTGTTTCCTTTTCACAGTCTGTTGCTATTGTGTGGATACCACAGGGCTTATCTTACTTACTCACTGGATGCACGAGTTTGTTCCTTTCAAAGCTTGAGTTTTGAACCATACAAAGTCCCAGGTCTCGGCATGAGTACCTGTATTTGCATGGGAACCTCTCTGAGTGTCTGAGGATGGGGGGGGGGACAATAGCCCAATAACACACTAGTCTGAATGGAAATGAACAGTGTGAGTTTTTTCCAGTGGCTGCTGTGCCAATCCTACCCCCAACCCCCTGTTAAGCTGAAGAACCTCCTTGCAGGGCTGGATGTAGATTGACATCAAACCCAGGACAAAGCAATTGTAGGCTAAGGACCTTGCTTAAGAGTCCAAAGGAGTTGAATCACTCCTGGCATTCACAGGCTTTGAACCGGCAACCTTTTCTTTCCCAGCACAAGTCCCTAGCCACAGAGCCACCACTCCACCTCTTTACCTTGGTGGGGTCTCTTTAAACCCCCAACCCTGCATGCCTGCCTGGAGCAACAATACCTACCACTCCTTTAAACAAAGGCATGTCCTCATTGACACCCCAAGCACCCGGGACACTCGTAACTGGAAGAGGTTTTTACATAACCACAACCATGCAACCCGAACAGGACCACACAGTCATTCCTCTGCTACAAGGATGAAAAGCACTTCGAGGCTGTCTATATATGTTCCTATTTAGAAAATGCATGCGGAGCACACTGAAATTTGGCTGATTCCACTACCTGGCTGGTTGATCAGTGCATCAGCTGGCATCTCTAGTATGGGTATATTTAAGTTGCGAGAAAACATTCAATAAAGTTAAGTGGCATCTGCCATTGAATGACCTCATCGACCAGAGACTTATATTCATTGTCTGTTAAGTGAGGTGTTTTTGGAGTCCAGTCATTCTGTCTTGTTCTCAAGGGGCACAGACTGAGGAAGCAGGAACAGGACTCCAAGGGTTGGGTGAGTACGACGTTTAATAAAGGAAAACATGTTGAGGAACAAACAAACAACATTAAGATGCAAATGACCGGACTGGGGAAACATACTCTAACATGGAGTAAAATACACCAGACTAATTAACATGACTTGAAACAGCTGGTAATACAGGGATTCCACACAAGGTAGAGGGGGCATGGCACACGGGAGGATCAGGCGACCGGGGTATGACAGTTCCATCCAAGAAATACAAACTTCCAAAATGCAGGACCTTTGCTGCAACCATCTGACTCGGTTCATTGCAGGTAAGGATCTGAGTTGATGGAGAAGTGATTTGTGTAATTTTTTTGTCTTTAATAAGTATGCCATTTTCTACTTTCACACAAAAATAGTAAATAACGAATTGGAATTACCTCCATTCTTCTCTAGCAGCTATGCTATAATATGTCCTGCAAACGTCCATTTCGTTTTCAAAAGGAAGAGAAGACATCGATTAAAACTCTTCTTGTAGCTGATTAGTCAATGAACTTGGGGCCCGCGCAGTTCAACAGCACCTCAAGGTATGTCCATACTGCTACACATTCATTTTAAAATGCAGATACTAGTCTCCGTTTTCAACCCCCTAAAGCAGATACTTTAGATTATAAGTGCGCTCGCAATCATATACTTCTGGGAACTCCATCTTTTGTACTGTGAATGAGTGAAAAAGGATACTATTGAAACCGCAGGCACTCTAATATAAGCTCTCTAATTGGTCTCTACCCATCACACGGCTCTTCCCTGAATTGATCCCACTAGTCCAACATGGTGGATATGACGGAGCCGGTGACGTGGAGCTTCTGTCAGTGGTGCTTTTCCTATGGCTCACCTGTATGCAGCTAAAAACTATGTCACACAGTGTCACTACTGCATATTTGCGCAATATTAAACTAATTTACTGGTCACTGCCAATGTGTCAGGTGGAGTGCTGGCTCTGAGGCTAGGGCCCTGTGCCAGCAATTGGAAGGTTGCTGGTTTGAATCCTGTAAATGCCAGGAGTAATCCCATTCCATATGGCCATTGAGCAAGGCCCTTAACCTGCAACGACATTAATTAATTAAGTGACATTAATCTACATCCAACCCTGCAAGGAGGTACTCCATCTTACAGGAAAAATTTGAGGGTTGGTGGCAGGATTGGTACTCCAACCACTGGGGGGGGAAAAAATTTATACTGTTCCCCTCAAACTAGTGTGGTGCTGAGGTATCACCCACTGCAAGGCTGCACTCAGGTTCTCATCCCTGAGATGGTTTGTTGCGTGGTGGGTGCAACAATGTGCTGTAATCAGCACAAGCTCCTTAGCTTATTGTCAATGTGAGTATGCCCTCTTTGCAAACAATGTGAAAATGTCTGTGTGGATGGAGATCATTTTCTTTTGAATACTCCATAGCAGCGTGGACGTAGCCTGGACATGGAGGTGTTGAAATGAAATGAAAATAATCAGAGGGAGGTTTGACACAGCACGATGAAGCTAAGATCAAGAAACAATGGTACACTTTTCATCAGAGTAAAATAGAATTAGTGACTTGCAAAAGAGTATAAAATATACATCCTTTGATTCATGAGCAACTGTTTGATAAACTAATGGTCATCTCTGGCAGTAGAATGTCGCTGCCACCTTTTACCTGGCTGGTTTCTGGTCGTTCCCAGTGTCTCCTGCTTCACTTTGTTCTTGTGTTCTGCTGTCTTAGGAATTGTGAACCTGAAAGCATCCTGCTGCTCAGCGTAGCTTCTGCCAGCAGAACCACAACTAAACCACGATTTAAAAATGCAGATTTGTTTAAAAATATAGTGGTCTCTTAATTTGCACACTTTTCTTAAACAACATTTATGCTGAGAATTCTTCTGTTCCGGTATATTTTCAAATGCCAATACAGGTCAGTTGTCTACCAGCATTAAAAAGATAAAAATAAAAACTTGGTACATTGCACATTGCACTTGGTGATGTAAGGCTTGGATGCAGCTGCTCGGCCATGGAAACCCATTCCATGAAGTTCTCTACGCACTGTTCTTGAGTTAATCTGAAGGCCACAGGAAGTTTGGAGGTCTGTAGCTATTGACTCTGCAGACAGTTGGCAACTTCTGCACACTATGCGCCTCAGCATGTGTTGTCCCCGACCACTTTGTGGCTGAGTTGCTGTGGCTTCCATTTTATTATAATAGCACTAGCAGTTACCCTTTGGAAGGGCCATTGTTTTTGTCGGACAATCGTTGCAAAAGTGAAGACAAAGGAGCATTCTGCTGATGTGAAAAACAAAGTCATTTTATTACACTTTTAGTATGATAAAAATGCAATCTCTTCAATTCATAGATAACCGTGAATTTGGATAAGCAGTAACTTTGTAAATGACAAAATGTCACTTGTTTTCTAATTTAAACCACTACTGTGAAAACTTGCCTTTAAAAATAAAAATATGTATATACTAACTGTTGGTGACCATAATGAATAATATGAATAATTATTTCACTCATTGGGCTCCATTTTGCTCATCTTATGCAAAGCGTAAAGTGCAAGACAGAACTAATATTTCATGGCCAGATAAGTGACAGAGCAGCCAGAAGTGGGTAATGGATGTTCTACACAAATATTCACAGAACATAGTCCTGCTGAAAATAAGATGGATATAACTCACCTTTGGTCTACATTTCAATGACATATTTGGTGCAAGAAAAACATCACTTGAGACTCATATCGGCAGATGTAGCTACTTGTGTTCCTGCTAGAAAAATATCAAAGAAATGTATTTAGTGAGAATGGATTCTACAGGTATGCAACGCTCACTGAATGAAGTCACAAACTGATTTGCAGATGTGTCAGTTTTGTCCGTGAGTTCACATTTATTTGATAGCGTCCGAGTTACCGGCATCCTCAACAAGCTGACTTGGTAAGTGAAATGGTAGGTATTCAGCAGTGGGGTGGTTTGGGATCTGAGGAGGAACCTTTGAGGAATTTTCTCAAGTTGGCGGTGGAAGGCTTATGATCAAGACCTTATGTGCGCAAAAACCATCTCCAAATGATTGATGAAGACTGAAGATTCAACATAATCATGTGGGGTGACCAGAGGCATGATTGAGACTACCACTGATGATTTTTAACTTTTCACTACTGTGTTTTTTAATTACAGTTTTAATTTTTTGGATATTTTTGAGTTCTCTTTCCAAAACTTTTCTTTTACTGTTCCAGTGAAAATTTTAAATAATTTTACACATTGACATTTATGCAGTGAAACAAAATTCAGTGCTGTGACATTATTTTTATAGTGATGCTTTGTGTTGATTACCAGGGTGTAATAACATTGAATATAGTGTGCATATTTCTACCTTGTGTGTGCACCTGGGGGCAAAATTTTGACTAATAGGACATTGAGGGAATTTGGTGAATCTGTGATTTATTGCAATAATACATATCATCATTATAATACACAGAATTTATCACATATCCTCAACAGTACGAATAAAGAGCTTTTGAACAGTAAAATGTGGACATCACACATTTGGAGCACAGTAAAATGTATACAGCAGACGTTCTTCTGATAGGACCAGCAGATAGACAGAGTCAAAAATACACATTGCTCACAATCAAAATATGATATTCTTTACACTAACAAAAATACAGGCTAGAGCAGTAGGTGGAATGAATGAACTGTTAATTTAACCTTGCGAGCTTTAATATAGGGGACAGCCATTTCATTGAGTCTAGCTGCTAGGGTGTAATGCCAGTTTCCTTTTGTTGTATACAGGAGTTCAGGCTGTACAGGGCAGAGGACAACCATTTTGCTTCCAACGTTACATCTGCTCAGTTTGCCTCCAATATGCACTATATCTACCCCATCAGACCATGTTTCATCTGCGATACACACATCCCTTTTGTACACAAGATGTATTTTTCTACGAACACCAAATGCCACATTACGAGGATATTTCATTTGACAGACACATTCTCCAGAGCCAGTCAAAGCAGTGAACCTGATTTAAATAGCAGCTCTAACAGTCATTCACACAATTTTAAATCTTAACAAGTCAAATACGCAAGAAGTTTAATTAAAAGACATTGCCAGTATCATATATTGAATTGATTGTGTCTATGCATTTGTATTGTACATTCTATACAAAATATAAATTAAATAAGTTAAGGGTAGACATTAAAACAGCACTTTTTATGAACACCATTTACTATGTGTAAACTGAAAGTAAAGCTTAATATTAATGTTGCACCAGTCATATATATATATGTATATATATATATTTATATATATATTATATATATGCATGTGTGTTTATACATA
>JAODKF010000050.1:8268100-8283535 GCA_026779585.1 Mormyrus proboscirostris | reverse complement strand
TTATACATATCTATATATATATATTTCATAAACTTAAGTATGCGATTCTAACAGCAAAGAGCACAGTATTTACCATTGAAATTGCAATCATACACAAAACATTGATTCATATATGGGATATGTCATCATAACAGGGTAGACCAGGTTGTTTTCGCCATAGGAAACATGCAGAATAGCTGAAGTGGGACGTAGGAAAGCTTATATCCTCTGGCTGGCTCCATCTGAAGATCAAGGTTAACAATGTCTAGGTCTCTTCATAAGAAAGAATCTCCAGTTCTATTGATAGATGCTGCGGTCCCTGTGGACAAAGGAGTACACTTGTCAAAAAAAAAAACAGGATCCAGGCCTGGAAAGAAGACATGCAGGTTTTGTGGTCCAACTGTTTCTTTTCTCTGGATTATCAGGCTTTGTCGCCGTAAATGTGTGAAAACTAAATATGCACAGACTGCAATTTTCTTGGCAGATTTTTTCCCAAGTGTGACCTGCTGATACCGATTTTAGCCAGTTCCGATTTTCTTTCTATGGACTATAACTGAAAGCATATTCCAACAAAAATTTGCTTCAATTAATTTCTCATTATAAAAAGGAAAATGTTACACTTCACAATTTCCTCCAAACTGCACAGGATCTTTTCTCACTTAAACTGGTATGAGGTACAAATAACAGTTAACTGAAAATGAGCTGCTATACCCCCCAGCTTTATCAGACATATTTTACTTTACCAAACAAGAGCAGGTGCAACAGATTTAAATAACAAAACAAGTGTCAGTTACTTATATCATTCTTCAGTATGTTTAAATTTAAATTTGCTTTTTTTTTTTTACTTATCTTAAAATAAAAAGTCCACAGGTTACAAACTTCCAAATAAAATAGGTGCAGGGTAATAGTATTAATACCAACATCACATGTTATGCACATAGAATTCTTACATCGCTAGTAAGCTAGATTAAGATCAGACTTTTTCGTACCTTCATACTGTATGGACATTAATAGTACAGGGGGTTAAAGTTGGATATACATGAGATTGACCAGCCAGTCTCCGGTCTCAGCCAAGCACACTGAAAATTGGCTGATTCTGGTCCGTGGCTGGTCGATCGGTCCATTTCTAGTGAAAACCATTCACCTAAGGTGAATTACAGAAGCTGGCCATTCTAAATCACAAGGATAAACTCCCAGGAGGTGAATAAGAATAATATACTTCCAATGGTCTCACAGTCTCTCCATGTGACTCTGCAAAACTTGTCAATGCCCACTGTCTGGTTTTGTTGTCGTACATGAATTTAAAAAAAAAAAACAAATTCAAACAAGGATAATCAGAACAAAGAAACAAAAGAAAGCTGAAAAAACTTTCTAGGGAATACACATCAATTAAAAAAAAAAAAGAAGCTGCACTATTTTTCTATGTTTGCATGGAATTAATTGAGGAACCATTGAAGCATCATGAAGCAAAACAGGATGGATGTAGAAGAACATGCTACAGCTGGGGAAGCAGCACAGCTTGTGTTGTTTTTATACAACTACAGCACAAAGTCAGCTAGGACGCTCAGAAATGGACTAAGGGACAAGCAGTGAAACTGTCCATAACGCGCCTGATTCTATACCCACAAAGCCCACTGTTTTCCTGTCAAAACCATGCTTCATGATGCAGCTGAGATATAAACTCTGTTAGTTGAGACTGAACATGTTCCTTGAAGTAGAACATGTGTTTGGGGCATCCGTCACTGAAAAGCCAGAAACACGGAAATCTTGTATTTGGCTCCACTGTGTCCCTCTTTGTATGGGCACTAGAACTGAAGAATTTTGTATATTATGGAAGAGGGGCATTAGCTATAGATTCTTACCATGCATAACAGCATGTCCAGAATCTTAGACCAGTGGAAAAATGGCTAAATTCACATATGATTTGCGTCATCCAACCTAGTGGTCACAAAAAAAAAAACAATAAAACAACTAATAATAATAAAAAAAAAAATGTCCTAACTTTTTTGTAAAGGATATTTGCCTCGGTGTCCTGTTCCTGGTTGACAAGTGCAGGACAGATGAGACCAGATAAGAGTTATTGGAGCTGTGAGTATGTGGGTCCATATGACTATGGCTTATAAGAGTATGTAATTACTATTGTTATGGTTATTAGAGTAAGCATCCTGTACTTGATGCATGTACTGTAGACTGAACCCAAATGATACTTGCATATTTATGTTGTCTACTACCTGAACAGCAAGCATGCAGGAAGTACTAAAGGCACCTTTGAGATTGCTGATATTTTGTTGCAGTGCGTCGTCATTGTGCACGTTTGCTCAGCTTCAAGCTGTGCTTCGGCTTCTTCAGATTTTAGTAGAGTAAAGGGGATCTCATGGCTTCCAGTCATCTAACCAGCCTCACTACAGCGTATAGTCCTTCTACAGATACACTCCAGAGAAGACATCCATTGCATTTATAGGCACTTATGTAGTTGCATTTAGGGCCGGGATATACTTCACACGACACGGCGCATACGCGACACGGCGCATTCGCGACACGGCGCATACGCGACACGGCGCATACGCAAGACAAGCACTGTACTGACTATACTCGCACGCGTAGTTTATGTCTATCTGGAGCTTTAAAAGGTCATGTCCACCAATGCGAGAAATCCATCTTGGCCGGCACTTTCATTTCCGGTCTTGCTTGTTTGTACGAGGACGTGACAAGAAATGTTGCACACTAGCTCACTGCAAGTTATCATTTTATAATATTGCTGCGGTGTTCCCTATATCCTAACTACTGCTCCACATCGTATCGATACTTTGCTCTCTACATACCACTTCACCACTTTTTATTACTAACCGTGCTACGGCTCGGCAAAAAGCTTGTGGCCTACTTCAGTCACAGTCAAAGTGGAGGAGGGAGCTTGCTGCTGCCCAAAAGGACCTCGAGCTACCTGAAGACCAGCTTAAAACTGAGTGCCCAACAAGCTGGGCATCCCGACAAGCTATGGTCCAGAGGATCCTTGGACTGCAAACTGCTATCGACCATGGCAGTGTAGGAAGACAACGCGGATCTTACACGATCATTGAAGTCAAAAATCCTGCATTACCTTAAAGTAAAATACAGTGATCCAAACACTCAGGACCTCCTCAACATAACCACGATTTAAACTGGACTATGTCAGCGAGGACAACAAAGCCATTGTTAAGGCCAGACTCAAGAATGAGATGACTACTATTGCTATTGTAAGTATATTGTTACAAGAAACTTTTTTGTCCCACAGAATAATTTACATACAGCTTCATTCTTTACATTTGCATAAAAATTTGGAAATTGGATTTAGCCAAACCACCTTGGTTTTTAACTGCTGAGATACATAGTTTTCAAGCATAGTGCATTAAGATATTTTTGTGATCTTTCCTTGTTTTTAAAGCAAACTCTTCCCACAACTGTCCCCACTGCCCTGCCTGCATTGCCCAGTCTGCCCTCTGCAGAAAAGACAGACAGACAGACATTGGGGAGCTTTTTTTAAATGGGCACAGGGTGATGTGGCAGCAGCACCATCTTATGCTTCTTCTAAAGAGTGTGGTGATGACATGGAGCTATGCTCATACCTGTTCACAAGAAACATTGACAGTGAAGATGACCCCTTAGTCTGGTGGAAAGAACACAAGGGCCAATATTCAAGATTGTCTGTCTTGGCCAGGAAATCACTGCAACAACTTCCCCCTCAGAAAGGGTTTTCAGCATGGAAAATATCACGAATATCATACATTGTGTCATGCCTGCCTTCCTGTCTTAAGCCTCAAAATGTTAAGGTAGTGTTCCAAAAAAACCATAAGGGCTGTAGTTGACTGAGTGCCCCAAAACATAAGTGCTATATGTTTATTATTTAAAAAAATAAAAAAGTGATATTATTTATGTTATTGACTTTTAAGGGCTGAAAAGGAAAAAAAATGATTACAAGAAACTTTCAAGTGCTGTGTACATTTTTTTTTATTGCCGAAAGCACATTTTTACTTTAGTGCAATAAGTGTTTCGACTGAGTGGAGGAGAAATGTTTGAGAGGATCGTAATCTCAATTCACATGGAGAAAAATCGGGATTCACATTTCAGCCAGAATCGTCCAGCCTAGAAAAACTAACAAAAACTCTCTTTTTTAACACTTAATGAAGGTTAGCCCTGTTTCTTAGCCACATCATTTTACATAATACGAAACAAGATACCAATTAATATAAATTATTTTTTGGGAAGATATTGTGTGAGAGCTGAACAGTATTATAAAATGTTCACATTGCAATATTTGAAGTTTTTGCAATTATTTAGGAGTTGAAGAATTCATCTAAAAGTGGAGTCTTTCAAATAAGTTAGTGATGCCTTGTGTTGTGCCAGCAGATACAAAGCAGAGCTCACAAATCACTTTGGTTCTGTTCAATTTCAATAGTCTACAGAATACAAAATATTTCCACATACAGAAGACAAATGTCTTTTTGTGACCAAGTCAGCCCACACCTGCCCGGAGCCTCTCACCCAGGGCGCTTCTAGAGTGGAATAGAGTCCAGTCCCTCTCCATGAGTTTGGTTCCAGAGCCTGTGCTGTGCATTGAATGAAACCTGACTATTTCTGGACAATATCCCCCCCCAGCATTTGAGAAAAAGAACCTCATGCCTATTAAGCGTGGTGGTGAAACTGATTTGGTTTGGGGCTGCTTGGATGCCTCAAGGCCTAGGTAACATGTCATCTACTTTCAATTCAACATAATACCAGAGAGTACTTGAGAAGAATGTGAGGCCATAAAAAAGTTGAACCTGAATAAATGGGTCTTTTAACATGATAGTGGGCACAGACATACAAGGGCATCTAGAATGGAGCAGCTCAAAACAAAGAAATGGACAATATTGGAATGCCAAAGTCAAAGATGAAACAGTAATCTGATTGAAACGCTATGTCAGGAGTTGAAAAAGAAGCAGAACATGCAAGAAACCCTCCCAGCATCACACAGTGAGAGGAATTCTGCATGTAGGACTGGGCAAAACTTTCCATGAAATGAAAAAAATTCAAGAGTGCTTATTTGGGGGGAAGTTTAGGGGGAAGTGTGTGGCTCTGTTCCTGTTATGGGAAGGTTGGCAGGTGAAAGCCTGGACTCGGATGAATAGTTACATCTCCACTGGGCCCTTCAGCAAAGCCCTTAACACCCAGGATTACTTCAAGGGTGGCAGACAAATGGCCTGACCTGCACGCAGACCCCAAGCTTTGCTCTCAACTATGTATATTTGTGTGTAATGTATGTTTCAAAAGAGAATAAGAAGGGTTATGCAAAAGGAATCATTCAAATGTACCTGTAATTCTGAAAATGGCAAATAAAGGATCATTTCATTTTCACAGGACTGCAACTAGATGACATTTACATTGGAGAAATAGCATTGGAGAGGCTGTTGTTCATTATTCATAAGATATTAATGGAGGTGGTGAGGTAACTGAGCTGACAAATCGCTTTGTTTCTGTTCAATTTCGAAAGTCTACAGAATACAAAATATTTCCACATACAGAAGACAAATGTCTTGTCGTGACCAGTTCTTATCTGCTTTTCCCCATTTAATTATCTTCTTTTTTTTAATTTCTCGCGAATGCATCACAAGGTCTATGAGTGAGCATAAGAATGATTGTGACTATCTCAGAGAGAACATACAGAGCTCAAGCAAAAAGCAGCGGTGGTAAACTTCAGGTTTTTATTTTTAAACATTTACTAGATAATGGTGAAAAGGAACAATCATTAAAATTTCAAGCGCTTCCTTCGGTTTCCTACGGCTGAGTAAAAATATTTTAGTTTTGAAAATACAGGAGAAAGTGATGAACTGGTGACATACGAGTGAGAAAATTCAACTGGTGGTCTAGAATACATTTATGAATGGTGATGCAATGAGTTATAGTAAGCTGAGGATGTCTAAGGAACTAGGAAACACTCACGTGCCTTCATCCTTGAGCAGAGACAAAAACTTGCCAACTCTGTATTCTTGGTCCATCTGAAAGCCAAGCATATCACATACCGTTCATGCTGAAATTCAGACACTGTAACAAACCCTAATTACCTGGGATCGTCAACCTGTTGATACACAGACAACCATGCCTGTGGCAAGGCTGGTCTGCGTCCATGGCAAAATGTTTTGTGGATCATGTGAAAATAATTCGGACAAGGCTTTACAAAGGATTTAATGACGTGAACCGCACCTGGAGGGACATCTCAATAAGCATCAGCAGCTTCTTGATGCCAATCCTCACTCTCTTGCCCTTAACTTGCTGTGAAATGGTGGCCCTCTCTTTGTCTGTAAAGCTGCCAAGCAGCTGGCAGAGACAAAGAGAAGATTCGAGGTTCAAGATTGTTTAATTGCCATACTAATAAGGCTGCAGTATTTTGCATTCAGTTTAGTGCAGCGTAGCAATAATAATAATAATAATAATAATAAATGTATTAAATGCATTGCTATTAAAGACAAACAATAACTTACGGAAGAGATGTTATAAAGTTATTTACAGCAAAACATAACTTCAGTTTGTGAGAATAGTCAGTAGAAATACACAATAATAAACATACACCTAAGGCAGTAACTTCATTCGAAATACTGATCAAAAATGAATTTTTTTTTTCTGTTAAAAGTCTGTCATTTTTTTCCATTGTTTAGCTACAGAATCTAAGTTAAAAAGTTCAGCCTTGAAAGAACAAATTTCCTATTTCATCATATTCTTTCCTCCATTTGTTCTCTATCATTATCTTTTCTCTCCCTTTTCCATCCATGCTGTTGCTGTACCTCCAAGGCCTCGACCAGATGTTCCCCAGTTGAGATGTTTGGAACGTGAATGGTGGTGCTGAATGCATCCAGCATCTCCATCTCTTGCAGCACATCCTTCCGACTGGTTGTTCCTATGATCAGCAGCTTACGTCCCTACAGAATGTATGGAATACATCCGTTTGCCTCTGGAGTAATGGCTGGAGTAAATATAAGTCATTTCTTTTTAAAATCAATATTGTAATTAATACTGACCCCTAGACAAATAATAAAAATCACAAAAGTCAGAGTACTTTCATAGTTTCAAATTAGTTTTTGAAACTACAAACAAAAACAATGTTTTTATAGCTAAAATATCTTTCTTAATACAAATGACATCACATACCTTAACCAATTTGCTCACCACTAAAAGAAATTAACTGAATTTATTAAATTAAATTAATTTATTTATTTTTTTTTGAGTAGAAAGCCCAATTGTTCTGTCATTCTCTCAATTTTACAGAACTAGAGTAGCTGCAGGCTGAAAAGAAAATGCCACACTGCAATTTTGCTTCATAGGGCAATCATTTCAAACAAAGATCTGTAAGAGGTTGTTGTGCATCTTGTTTTGAACGAAAATTTGAACATTAAAAATGGTCAACTAATAAAAAAACACTATTATTAAGTAAGTGTGAGGCTTCAAAGCAATCTCCTGATGACTGTTGTAACCATTTTGATTTTAATGAATTGTGAAGGGTCATTCCCTGCATTCTGTACATCTTGTATCATATAGCACCTCAATTCATTTTGGAATAAAAAAAAAAAAACAGTTATTGTAGTTAGCTGCAAATTAAATAAAAGTTCCACTCATTTTCCATTATATAAAAAGATTTATATAATTATATAAAATAGGCACAGATTTGCAAAGTGTGCAAAACACTAGATGTAATTTTTCTATATAAGATGCAGTTTAAGTACAATGGGTGCACAACAATCTCAGGTACCTGTATATACTCACCTTAGGTGGGGGTTTCTTCAGCAACACAAGCAGAGCTTGCAAGACGAGATTGGAGAAACGTGGCCCAATGGGAACATAATCTGAGAGAAGACATGAAAGAAGGATTCAGTGTGTATTCTTAATGACCCAGAGCCAAATATCCCCGAATCAAATATTCAGCAACCATTGTGGTCTATTAAAGGGGTCACACCTTTGCTAGTACAGAAAAACATCACTTAGTACAATTACTGTGTCATTGGATATATTTTCTGATCTCACACAAATAAAAGACAACAGATGATTAACTACAAACAAAACTGACCAAGTTAAAATTAAATGAAAATTAAATTAAATCAAGCACATATTCAGCTCTCCATTGGGAATTTAAGATCTCTGTGGGATTGTAGCCACAAGTCCCTTATATTTAAGCTTAAAGCCAATAATCCAGTACACAAGACAGAAACATATACATTCTTCTGTGGCCTGAATTAGGTCCATCTCAGAAACTGAGCCAGGCCAGAATTTGTAAACTACCATTTCATTTAAAAGAACCTGAATTTCATTGCACTGAGTACTTGCTGTGTGCTGATTGGTCAGTCTCTAGTAATCATGAACATGTCACTAATGCTAATGTGAAACATCTGGATGAGCCTTTCAATCAAGGAAAAATATCAGTCAAAGTCCAAGAAAAACCAAACTATTTAGCCAAGTACAGGAGCCTTTCAGTTTTCATGCAGTTTGCAAAATAAAACAGCTCAAACTATCCTCCCTGACATGGATTATCTGGTCATCCTAACCTGAATGGAGAATGAAACATGCACAAAAAAAATCACTTTTATTAATACCATGATTGTAGATTTTTAGATTGTAGTTTTTTTGTAAGACACCCACAGAGCTTCAGTTTCATTAAGCAGCCAAACATTTTGTTCAGAGACTGAGCTGGACCACGGGTGGGTGTTCATGCCTGCTTACCAAGCAGACGCTCAATGTCATCCACCACCACGCAGCTTAGCTGTGATTTGTAGGCATCGTCGAAGATCTGTCACAAACACAGTGAGAGCCTGGTGTCAACTAATTCAGGGGGCATTGCAGGAAAACGTGTGGGATTAAGGCAAGGAGATCATCTGAGAAATGGCCTCCCCTTTCACCTTCTTAATCGCTTGGCACTTAGAGATCTCCGAGTGGCCAATCATCTTATCTGGAGAGCAGATCTTGATAAAGGGAAACTGAGAGTCCTCTGAGATCTTGGCAGCCAGTGCAGTCTTGCCACTGTGGGGTGGTCCTAGGAGAGAGGCAAGACGAAGGCGTCAAACTCCCTATAGCCCCGATACCATATTCTCACAACTGGCTTTAACAAAACATCCCACGTGACAGATTCAATATTTAACTTCCCCTTAGAGATTATTATTATTTTAAATTATTAAGTTTATCCATCTTTAAATATCTTGTTTCAGAAAGTTATTAACTTGCCACACGCATCTTATGTAAAGTATGAAACTTTTAGTTTTTAGTTCAAAATTAACAAGCTCATTCTGAAATAGTAGTTTTCTGTTAGCTGTCTAACCCTAGTTTAAGTCATAAGCGGTTTGTGCCACCAGTATTATAAGGTCTAGGTCCTTGGCAAGTTAAAGTGACCAAACATTTTTATTTTTTCATTCTTAGATATGATGGCTTGATAACGCATAAATTATCTTTACACTGTCTATTACACAGTTAAATGCAGCTAGCAGCCATCAAATCAGATATTCACAAAATATTTCAGACGTGAAATTCTTCTCGTATTCTCCTCTCATAACAGAATAAAACTTCATACTTTGTATGCTTGTCAGTTAATGTCTCCCATATTCAGTAACTTTACTGCAATGCTCTTGTGTGACGGCGTCAGCACAGAATGAGAGTATTTGAGAGTCTTCAGTAACCTTCCAAAAGCACGGCCACCAGAGGTGTACGATCGCTGTTCTTTGTCTGTTGAACCAGCAGTTCCCCATCGTCCAAGACGCGGGTCACGGGGTCCCCCCATTTAATGATGCCATTCATAATGTAGCTGGCATAGTCTTCTTGGTTGGTGCCAAAAGCCTAGTGAAGGAGAGAGGTAGAACCCCAAGATTAATCAATCAAGGAAAGGATATATTTTTATACGAAAAATTCACGTGTATGCTTTACTAACAAGAAATTTAAGCTCTACCTTCTAGAACTTCATTTTCAGAGACTGAAAATAATCTCAAAGCATCTATTGATTTATTAAATGATTAATACAACACTGCAGTCAGATTTGGAGTCCAGGACACAAAGGCTTCTAGTGCAGGTCAAAGCGGAGACTTACGGGCTTGATGTCGTTATTTAAGGACCCGAGGAAGTCCGCACGATGGACTTGCAGCTTCTCCGCTTTCTCCATGTCCACTTCAACTGTGGTACTAGCCTGCACAGGAAGACAGCGCATATCGGATAAAGCAAAAGCTTTTGCGGTTTAGTTTTAGCAGTGGTATCCAAAAATAAACAAAGGCTGCATATAGTCTTCCTAGATCACTGCACTGTCAATAAAAATCTTTTTAATTATTGAACTAGCCAGAAAGAAGACTTTTCAAATTCAACAGACAACTAAACACAATCCAAAAAATGCCATTTCCACTGTCACTAATTTGTCACGAGTTTATATTGACTAAATAAATAAATGTTTCTACATTTACACATTCAATATTTTTGCAAATCAGTTATAAGATATATATAATTTGCATTATATATAGAAGGGGGAATAATCGGCAGTGCAGAAAACATAAATGTGGTGACAGCGAATGAAAAGTGTGAGGATGTGACCCTGAAAGGAGACTCAATGTAGGAGAATGAAGGACCTTGATGTGGCGGTTCATGGCGGTGGACTGGGCGGCCCGGACCAGACCCTCCAGCTCAGCGCCACTGTAGTTCTTGGTCTCTGTTGCCAGTTCTGCCAAATCCACATCGTTGGACAGCAGTTTGAACTCACGCATCTTGGCTGTGTGAATATTAAGAATCTGCAGCCGGCCCTTTTCATCAGGAAGGCCTGGAGGAGAGGACGGAAGGCTTTTCTTTAAAGGCCGCAAAACCAACAAGAGATAGGTGGTGAGGGATTCTGCCAGAGTAGTACATGAAAGTAATACTAGAACAGAAAGGCTTTATAAGAAATGAAAGGTTCTGTGCCACTCATACAAATACATTAAGACATATCATCTATGAGGATCATTCTGTTAACGTGATTGCTAAAAAGGTTGTTTTGACATTATTAAAAATGCATTAACATACAGAGTTAACATTTCTTGGGCTAAATGACCAAGATGTCATAAACATTCCATATTCCAAGATAAAATGTCAATGACTGTTATCAAACTAACATCTAAAGTTTTCAGTTTGTCCCAAAATTATAAAAAACATATCTGAATTTATTAGTGTATGTTGGTGGGTCTCTACCTAATCTACATATATTACACCTAAAATACGGAGAAGCTTAATAAACTAGACCAAGAGCAGGTTTTTCCTGATGGCAGGCCAGTTCTTCTTACCAATTTCCATTTTCACCTCAAATCTTCCTGGCCTCATCAGAGCTTCATCAATCAAATCTGGTCTGTTTGTCATTCCTAAGGACAAGTATTGCCAAACAAACACATGTTACAGTCATCTCTGAAAGAAGGGTGCATGATTAGCCTACCACAGCAGAACATCAAAACATTTCACTTAACTGGCCAGTAGCCTTATGCACGCTCACAGTAAATCACACTCTCCTTTCTGCTGAGCATGCCTTGGGTGGCAGTGCCACCTCAGATTCCATGTAGAAACTGTCGCACCTATGACAAGGATGTTGTTTAGTTGCTCCACACCGTCGATCTTGGACAGCAGCTGGTTGACCACCGTGTCATGAACGCCTGTGCTGCTGGCTCCAGTGCCGCGCTGCTTGCATATGGCATCAAGCTCGTCGAAAATTATGATGTGCAGACCACTGTTAGCGCCTAGCTGTAAAGACCGAAAGGGAGCAAAGTGAAGCGCAAAAACTGACGTGTAACATGTGGTTAGGAAAGCAACATCTTTAGAGTTGTCATACAATATGAATGAACTAATGAGACAGTGGCATACTGAGCTGGAGAAACTGAGAACGAACCGAGAAAACTGAAAGACAACCTAAAAAGCAGGTCTGCTGGGACGACAGCATTGCATGCCCTGGACAGCCCAGTCACCTGTCCTGCCCATCTAATCTGCACTCCCCACACATTCACCAGACTGTACAATTTCTAGAAGTACGGGATGAATCAACTAGAAATGTTGGCAATAAATGGGTTTTTACCTGAATGCTCAGAGTCCTAATTGTGACATGTAACTCTGAAACCTACACATTTATTGTATATTTCACTTAAGTGTCAATTTGCAGAATCTTTCCTGCAACAATTTGGACATTTTGAAAGGAAGAAGGCAGATCACAGATTTAGCCTACATTTTTTTTTTCCATGATTCTACATTAAGATTTCAGCGAGATATAAACTGAAATAGACGCGAAAAGTACACTGCGTCGCCGACGATGCACTCGACCCCAGAGGGTTAATTCGCTAAATAGACGTAAACTACGTGTGTAAGTACAGTCAGTACGCTGCTTGTGTTCCGTATGCTTCATGTTGCCTATGCGCTGCCTGAATTATATCGGAGCCCTAAGGGTGCTTTTAAGTGCATGTGGCACCAGAGCACCCTAGGCCGCATTTTATTGATCAATTTTATAATCATATCATCAGATTTGCATCTGCATGTTTTGGACACTCAGGTTAAGAGAGGAGCTGAGCTGTCAACTGATCACCACATGGTGGTATACTTAGAGTGCGCTGGGAGCATCTGGCGAAGGTCCGTTTGGTAGATCTTCAACTCACACCTCCAGCAGAACTTCTGCTGCAAGCCGAGGGAGTCAGGGGACATTGAGCCAGAATAGGCAATACTCTGGGATCCCATTGAAGATGCAGCTGTGCAACGCTGTGACCGTAAGGTTGATGGTGCCTGTCATGGTGGCAACTGTCAAACCCAATGGTGAACAACAGCAGTAATGGAAGCTGCCAAGCTGAACTAGGTGGCCTTCCAAGCTTAGTTAGCTTGTGGAACTCCCAAACCTGCCAATACCGGCAGGCCAAGCGGAATGTGGCTTTGGCAGTTACTGAAGCAAAAATTCAGGTGTGGGAGGAGATGTTGAGGCCATGGAGCAGGACTTTTGGTTGGCCTTGAAAAGATGAAAAGATTCTGGCAAACCATCAGGTGACTTAGGAGGGGGAAACAAGGCTTTACCCATGCTGTTTACAGCAGGGATGGAGAACTGTAGACCTCAAATGGGGATACAGTCATGCGTGGTATGAATATTTTGAGGAACTTTCAAATCCCACTAATACTGTACACCTTCCTTGGAGAGTTGGAACATATAGAAGAGACTTACCCATTATGGAGGCTAAGGTCACTGAAGTAGTCAAAAAACCCTTTGGTGGTAAAGCTTCACAGGTAGATGATATTTGCCCTGAGTTCTTCAAAGCTCTTGATGTTGTTGGACTGTCTTGGCTGACACGCCTCTTCAATATTGTGTAGGGGTTGGGGGCAGTACCTTAGGACTGGCAGACTGGGGTGGTGGTCCCAATCTATAAGACAGCGGACCATAGGATGTCTGCCAACTTCAGGAGGCTCACACTCCTTAGCCTTCCAGGGAAAATCTATGCCAGGGTATTGAAGAGGAGGTTCCACCCAGTGGCTGAACCTCGGATCCAGGAGGAACAATGCGGATTCCATCCTGGTTGCAGAACGCTGGACCAGGTCTTCACCCTCACATACTGAAGGTTTCATGGGAGTTTACCCAACCAGTCTACTTGTGTTTTGTGGACTTGGAAAAGGCACACAATTGAGTCCCTTAAGGGGTCCTGTAGGGGGTGCTTCAGGAGTATGGGCCCATCAAGTCCGTGTATAAATGGAGCAAGAGTTTGGTTTGCGCAAGTCAGACTCATTCCTGGTGGGTGATGGAGTCCACCAGGGCAGCCTTTTGTCACCAATTCTGTTTATAACATTTATGAACAGAATATACCAGCATAGCCAAGGGGTGGAGGGGGACTGGTTCAGGGACCTCAAGATCACATCTTTACTTTTTGCAGATGATGTGGTTCTGTTGGTTTGATTAGGCTGCGACCTGCAGCATATACTGGGTCCATTTATAGCTGATTGTGAGGCGACTGGGATCAGCACCTCCAATTCTGAGGCCTTGGTTCTCGACCAGAAAAAGGCAGATTGCCCTCTCCTCGTGGGGGATGGGTTACTGGCTCAAGTGGAGGAGTTTAAGCATCTTTGGGCCTTGATTACAAGTGAGGGAAGAAGAGAGCAGGAAATCAACAGGTAGATCGTGTAGTGTCGGCAGTAATGCGAATGCTGTACTGTTTTGTTGTGGTGAAGAGAGTGCTGAGCAGGAAGGCAAAGCTTTAGATTTACCAGTGGATCTACATTCCTACCCTCAACTATGGTCAGGAGCCTTGGGTAATGATTGAAAGAATGAGATCATGGATATACACAGAAGAAATGAGTTTTCTGTGCAGGGTGTCTAGGTGCGGCCTTAGATGTAGAGTGAAGAGCTCAGACATTCGGGTAGACCACAAAGTAGAGCCATTGCTCGTATGCATCGAAAAGACTCAGTTGAGGTGGTTCTGGCATCTATGTAGGATGCCTCCTGGACCCCTCCCTTGGCAGGAATTTTTGGCATGTCCAACCAGAAGAATAACTCAGGGCAGACCGAAGCATTACATACATCTGAATTTGTTCCTCGCAGACTTGCAGTCAGGCCGGGTGATGGAACAGTCCTTACGGACAACATTGCTGTTGTGACCCACTGGGCCAGCTACTTTGAGCAGTTGTTTAAAGCTGACCCTCCAGCTAGGATGCTGGACATCTCTGCATCCACAGTTCTCGAAGCTGATCCTCCGATCAACTGTCAACCATCCAATCCCACTGAGACTGCACGGGTGGTAAATCGGCTGGGGGTAGGGAAGGCCGCAGGGATCTGTGGTATCCAGGGTGAACTTCTCCAGGCTGGTGGTAAGGCTGTCCTCCTAGCATTGCAGGCAATCGTTGCTTCCATTTGGGAGTCAGGCATCATCCCAACTGACTGGAAAACAGGACTTGTAGTCCCTATCTGGAAAGGGAAGGGTGATCGTCTGGATTATGGCAACTACAGGTGGATAACACTGCTTTCAGTGCCAGGTAAAGTCCTTGCTAGGGTCATCCTTAACTGGATCCGTGATCATTTGCTCGCCTGTCAGCAACCGGAGCTGTCTGGCTTTTCACCTAAGAAGTCTACCATCGACCGTATCCTGGCACTGAGGATTCTCATCGAGCGCCAGCACGAATATCAGGAGAAGGAGATCTAAATGACAAAACTGTTCATTACTTTATTGGGCAAGGATCACACTTCTTTTTTCATGTCCGAAATCTCGACAAATCCTTTCTGACCGTGCCTGGAGAGCAATAGCTACAGCTGGAATCATACCAACATGCACAGAAGGCTGCAGAGTGCCGCGTTGCGCTTGCAACTGTAAGTGAGAGCAAGTTTGGCGATGAAGGACAGCCACCTGCTACAGCACCTATGGAGTTGGGGGTTAAGAGCCTTAGGGTGTACTCACACTAGGCATGGTTGCCATGAACCGCGCCCGAGTACGATTGTCCCCCCTCCCCACTCCCCCT
>JAODKF010000050.1:8251380-8264935 GCA_026779585.1 Mormyrus proboscirostris | reverse complement strand
TATACCGATTTTTAATCGAAAATTAGAGGTGCGCGTTATACACGAGTGCGCGTTATACTCGAATAAATACGGTAGATATTCGGAAATAATGCATACATTGTGAGTAGCCATTAGTTTCTTCTGTGCTTATAAGATAGAGAGTTGTGCAAGTTTTGTGCATTTTTATTTTACTTTTCATTTTCTTAAGAAGCTAATCTCTCTAATTAGCAGTATTTTTGTTTATTTTGGCCTGATTATTAATGAATTTGGGGAGAGCTAAACTAGAAAGGGGTATTGTCGGAACAACAGGTATTCCCAGGATTATGTCACTTCCTTCACCCATTTGATCTATTTGTTCCACACTAACCAATTTCAATATAATTCAATTTAACGTTTTAGTTATTTGTGTTCTTGTCTAAAAATAACGACTACAAAGCCAAACTATGGGTTTTACGGTAGTGCTAGAAAGCACATCTACAGTTTGTTCCCCTGTCAGTTTTCACTCCTTTCTTGTCCCCTAAATGCGAGCTCCTATTGACCCAAGAATTAAATTGTGTTAATCAGGCTTTTTCGGAATATCATGGTTCTTCTTCACCGTTTTGTTGTGTTTGGCTAACTGGACACGCAAGCCTTCAGCAATTAGAACTATCAGTCTTCACTAAGGACACCTTAGATTGCAAAAAAATATGGAGGCCATAGTACAAGACAACACAAGTTCGAAACCGAGTACAGAATTTTATTTTTCAATACGGGATGAGCATGCAATTTAAGGGAAATCACATATCCTAAAAGACATAATTGCACGACTACAATGACATGTTCCTTTTCCACATGAAAAAAAAACAGAACATGAGGGCTTTGAGAAAGATAGCATTGCATTCCCTGAACAGGCCTGTCACCTGCTTCATCCATCTAATCTGTACTCACACACTTACAGTCCACTACAATTTCTAGAAGTACTGAATATATCAACTGAAAAGCCAATACATGTGTTTTTTTTCCTGAATGCGCCGAGTCCTAGGTGTAACATGTTACATGTATTCATTTACTGCATATTTCACTTCCATGTCAATTTACAGGATCTTCTCCCAACAAGGTGGTTACCTGTTCTTTTTTTTGAAAATACAGGTAAAACAGGAAAGATATCTGAATATGTGCAGTTTGTGTGTGTGTGTGTGTGTGTGTGTGTGTGTGTGTGTGTGTGAGAGAGAGAGTACATATGCATACATATATATAAAGCTGTGAATTAAATAATAAATAGTAATTGTCATGCCCTGCTAATCCGATCCTCCTTTGTGCCACGCGCCCTCATTTACCTCGTGTGAAATTCCAATTGTTACCAGCTGTCTCCTATTATTTCTGATTAGTCCTGTGTATTTCAGTCCGCGTTCGAGTACATTTCCCTAGGTCTGTCATTGAAGTCTAACTGTTGTAGTGCCTTGTTGAAGTCTAAGTGTTGTCATTGCCTTTCCATGTCCCTGCTCCCTTTGTCAATTAAATCGCCGTATTCCCCAGTCCTATGCATCCCTTTCCTGCTTCCCCATTCCTTGCACCACTACTGATCACGACTGTAATAATAAATGTATTTAAATCAACTCTACTTGTACAGTTTTACGAGATTAATTATGATTGATTGCACCTAATATTAAACCTTACAATAATAAATATTTACAGATTTAATCTCTAAATTAATATATTAATAAAATATATAATTAATAAAACGAGAATCAAATGGGTCATTCTCATGAACTAATTCTGTAACATTTCCATTTTCTCTGATTTTTAAAATATGTTTGTAGACAAACATAACAAATTATATGACTTTATTGTTTAAACTTTCACTTTGGCCTATCATACAAATTGATAGTTCATTGTTTATCCAAGCCGCTAATGAACTTGAACATGCAATCTACAAACAGCATTTTGCAGCAATGCAAATGCAAGTGGAATGCCAGGAAGACATCCTACTCTGGTGACCAAGCAGAGGTCTGCTTTGATATCTGAGGACTCACCCATTTGCTCCACAATGTCAGGGGGGAATACCCGGGAGGCAAAAGCCCTGCGGAAAATGTCGGAGAACTCCTTGTCTAGACCTCCAATTCCCATACGCTCAAAGTTCCAGTCAGGGTTGATGATGGTCTGCCGGGCCTCTTTGGTTTTGGCTTTTCCTGAGTTGGGGTAGGGTTTATTCTAATGCATTATATTATTTTAACTCATTTCTCACAAATCTTGTTTCAACAACAAAATTACAGCAATAAGGCATTATACATAACTCATATTACCATAGTCCTTTAACAATAAGCGTTAGTGTTTTCACAATAGACATAGCAACATAGGCATATACCTATGGCGTATAAGCTACAGTATTACAAGACACCTTTTAAAGACAGATATATACATATTATTTTATAATGAAATGAACAAGCATTATTCCTGAATTCCTGAATGATGGTTAATGATCAGTTTTACACTTTATTGTTTCAATGGAATCTTTTTCTTCATAGCCAAATAAGACAAAATGCACCATATTTGAAATTGGCCAACACTAGTGTGCCAGCCGATATGACACTTACCCACCAAGGTGAGGGAAGAGCTCTCCGCTTTCTCAAAAATCACCTGACTATTACCTACCAAAAGGCCAATATCAATCTAGAACAGAAACATAGGAGGAACTATTAAAAATCACAATGCCCTCAGTAGAACAAAGAACTATATATTAAGAAGGCTTTCAACAGGTCTTCGCAAAACATGAAGCAGAAGCAGTTCCAGATGTCTGAATGCCCATTTCAAACACTGAACAGAACACATGGATAACAGTGGGCGCAGAAAGCAAAGATCTTGCTTTGAACAAACCTTGTTTTATGTTACAAACTAAAATTCCAACAAATTCATACAATAAAGAACAGATATATTCTTTGACTGTTAACCTATAAATAATACCAATATATGCAATACCCACACTTGTTATTTCATAATTAGCTATAAGTAATATTGAGTTTTTGCAAAGTCCTCCTTGCAAAACTGCTGTTGCGTGTTATTTGGGCAGCAGCTGTCTACCGCAGGGTTCCCCAGTTCTGGTCCTTAAGGGCCAGAATCCAATACATTTTGCAGATTTCCCAAACAGACCTACTAAACCAGGTAATTAGCTGATTAGAATGTGTTCCAGCAGGGAGATATACAAACTGTATTGCATTCTGGCACTCTAGAAGAACTGGGGAACCTAGGTCTACAGTGATCTTATAGTCATGCTTGTACTTTGTAGCACGTTCTGCTCACAATACAATTATATCATTATCTATCAGTTCTGCTGCAATTTGATCTCTTTTTCCTCTAAGTCCTCTACCTCATGCTGATGAAAAGCCCAGCAAAAGCATGACTGTACGAGCACCATGTTTAATGGTACTGATGGAGTTCTTCAAGATCTTTGCGTAATATAGGTGTGAATAAGCTTTTCTCAAGTGTGACTTCCTTCTTGCCAGTTTAAGACACAGGCTTTAGGATTTATATAATACATATGGTATAGTTGAGCCCTTCTTGTTTTATTCTCCCTTAGTCATATGACAATGGAGGTCTTCCAGGGGTGTTTTTTTAATTTAAACGATGACCCTGTTCTAGGTATTTTTACATGCGCACTGGATACTGGATATAGATATATTTTATGCCCCTTCACTGAATTGTATTTGTCTGTATCACTTAAAAGCTGCACTCATTTCATTGCCTGCATATACTGCTGTACACTGCAATGTTGTGCATTTGATAACTGAACTTTGTCTTGATTCCATTCAACCATAACAGCTGTGCTTAATTATGAATAACTATTTGCACATGTATGTAATTTATTCAACAACTCCACATTCTGTAGGCCGGCTGCATGAGGCAGTGGTACTTCAGAAGCAAATTCTGATTTCCTGATTTCAACACGTCTCTGGGTCAATAAGGGAGGGGTTTGTGTTTCACTTCTTTAACCATTCATTCTAAATTGTATGACATCACCACATAAATTAATACCAGTGTTTTCTGCTTACCTGCAAAGGCTGTATGGAGCAATGTAAGGGCATGTTTTTATTTAATCATAATAATAATAATAATAATAATAATCTGGCAACTAAGGACCTTGCTCAAGGGCCCACGGTCATGTGGTCACTTTGCCAAGGCTGGGCTCGAAGAGGCAAGATAGGTAGATACAAAGAAATTTGCACTGCAATCCAGGTTGCACTGAAAACGCAATTTAAAATAAGTACATCAACTTGCACTGAAACCCAACATAATACTATAGTATCATATGTACCTTCTGCTTCTTTCCAGAAGCTGGCTCCCCCTTGAGGATGCTTGGGTCCATGGCCTCAATATCCTTCACCACTAGCCCAAATAGTTTGTCACAAAAACTGAAGACCAGCTGCAAGGGAAAGGAAACCAGAAGGAGAACTGTCTGATTCAAAAAGAGAATAACGTGCTTTTGCTTGGGTGCCTGCACAGTTAGATATATTAAATTAAAGTCAGAGAGAGAGCAGTTGTATCCTCTCTGGTAAACCAAAACTGCAGAATGAGGTTTGGATTTATAAAGTGAGATACCTGAAAGCTCAAAGACATACTGAGTACAGGAAACAATGCACATATGCCAGGGATAAAAATAACCAGTCCCAGTGAACACTGGCAGTAGTCCCAATTCAAACAAATGTCAGCAGCAATTAACACTGAACATTCATACTTGAAACCAAAATGAACAACAAATAGCAGGCTCCATAATAACCATTAACTTGTGCTTTTTGAATATTTGAAAACATGAGCAAGGCCTTTTCTCTTGCAATCCTGCCTACCTGCTGCCCCACGCTGAAAGCCTGATTGTTGAACTGCTGAATGAATTCACTGGCCATCTTGTCAGAATCGTAGGGGCTGCTGTCTGTGCTCTTTTTCTGCAGGAAGTCAATCTCAATGGTCATGGCCCCAACACACTGCCTGGACTTGTCAAAATTGTAGTTGGACACTGGGGGTAGATTAGAGGACTAAGTTATATTTAAAAAATCAATTTACCGGTCAAAACCACTACTCCTTGCAGGGGAATGCATTGGGGGGGAGAGGGTTAACATAACCAACAGAGAGTGAAACTCAATAATATAGTCACCCCTTCACATTCACGAGAGTTAGGGGTGGAACATCCCCACAAATGTGAAAATTTGCAAATAGTACTTTGGACACCCCAAACCTCAACTAATAACAGTCTGCTAGCTTGAACAAACTCAAATAACAGGCTTCTCTCATATTTAACTACTCAATTGAACATAAAATAGAATATAAATAAATCAATATAAATAACAAACATAAAACATTTTTTTTATGTTTTCTTCACCAGTGCAGTGGATTTTAAGTAAAGAGGTATGATGCTGCAAATGGCTTTGCATAGTAGTAGCGTTAGCCGCTGTGCACGGCATTATATTCCTACAACGCTTACAGATGGTTCGCGTTTTGTCTGCCACCCTTTCGCCGTTTATATTCTCTGCCAGGTACCCAAAATGCTGCCCCGCAAAAGATTTAAAAGCGTCTGGGGTATCGACTATGGTAATTTCGTCATACGCTGACATGCTTACATCAACTGATTTGCAACGCCTTCGCGAGACCGCTTTTCACTCTAACGAGAAATCTCGTCATGTTGTAAAATCGCGAGATGAGATATTGTAACATGAGATCTCATTACACACCTATTTATTACCAATTCCCACATAAACAGTACTGTCCTGTACACTTTGCATGTCACACTTCCTTGTCATTTCCTAACTAGACCTTTTTAGAGAAAATACAAACCATCTAAATTATGGTCCTATATGTACTAAGTTACTACTGTATGCACTGGGAACACTACACATTAGGTCCATTATTAAGATAAAAAATTGACAGAACTTATAAGTTTGAATGTTACTACGTGAAATTCGTGAGATTCCACAGACACAAAGACAGCAAACCTGTGCATAAAATTTCCCTATTTGAATGGAGCAATTTCTGATTTGAACAAAAACACGAAGTCATTCTTAAATCAGTCTAATTAGTAAACAAATCCATCCTTCAGCTCTTACCTTCTACTTCTTGACCAATCGAGAGGCCAGCCCATTTCCTCTTTAAAAAAAAAAAAAAGGATACAAGTTAGCAAGAGCTAGTAAACAGGAAAGATGGTGTCACACCACGGACACCAATAAGCTGCTGTAGCTGTAGCTACAACCACATACTCAAACATAATGCTAATTTTTCAAGTTATTCTTTACTGTGAGCTCCTAAAACTGGGTACCTGAATGACGTTAAGAGGACAACATCATACTCCTACTGGCATTATTAGTAAAGTAACAATTCTTTGAAATTTTACTATCAAGCCAGGGAGGAAAAGTATGACAGTACATGGTGTGGATCATAGAAATCCTTTTCAGTCGATTTCATAACAGAAGACTCCCATTAACACAAAAAGACAATGACGTGTCAGGTTAAGGCCACCTACTTAGAAACCATACTCTACAGAACCATGCAAAACTCATGGGTGAAGTGCTCTGTCTCATGATGTTTTCCTAATAATAAATGTACAAAATGTACAAATGTACAATAAGCGTACAAAACACAAAAAACTACAAAGGATGCTGTCAGAATGACAGAAATGTATTCCCCAGAGAGCCCCGTCACCCCCTCCGACCTCCCACAGTGAAAGTCAATAAATGTGAAAGGCAATAAATGTTTTTTACACATACGCCAAGTCAATACCTAGTCATTACACATACGCCAATTAGCCATAACATTATAACCACCTACTAATCTTGTGTAGGCCCTACTTGTGCTAACAAAACAGCTCTGATTCTTCAAGGCACAGACTCCACAGGACCTCTGAAGGTGTCCTGTGGTATCTGGCACCAAGAAGTTAGCAGCACATCCTTTAAGTCCAATAAGTTGCAAGGTGGGGTCTCCATGGATCAGATTTGCTTGTCCAGCACATCCCTGAATAATGTTTGCAGTGTGGCGGGATGTATTATCCTGCAGAGAGTGATCACTGCCTCAGGGGAATACCGTTGCCATAAAGTGGTGTATTTGGTCTGCAGCAATGTTTAGGCAATATGTGTCAAAGTAACATCCACATGAATACTTGGACCCAAGGTTTCCTAGCAGAACAACACACGAAACATCACACCACCTCCCATAGTGCATCTTGATGCCACCTCTTCCCCAGGTAAATGACACACATGCACCCGGCCATCCACATGATGTAACAGATAATGTGACTCATCAGACCAGACCACCTTCTTCCATCGCTCCACGATCCAGTTCCGATGGGTGTTTTCACCAGTGGACAGGGGTCAGCACAGGTGCTGTGACTGGTTTTTGGCTACGCAGCCCCATATGCAGCAAGCTGTGATGCACTGTGTGTTCTGACGCCTTTCTATCACAGCCAGCACCTTTTCCGGGAGGTGCTGACCACTGCATAACACCAACACCACACAAGACCTGCTGCTTTGGAGATGCTCCCAATGCTTGCGCATTTTTCCTGCTTCTAACACGTCAACTTCAACAAATGACTGTTCACTTGCCTAATAGATAATGGCGCCATTGCCAGGAGCCATTATAACGAGATAATTAATGTTACTCACGTCACCTGTCAGTAGCTTTAATAATCTGTTTAATAATCAGGGACTTTTATTGCACGTACACCTATTTATTGCGCGTTCCACTTACACGCCGATTTACACAATCTTTCCCCACCAATCCGATGATTAACTGTATTTCATTGTGTATACTTTAATATCCATGTCTTTAAATGTCACTTATATTATTTATATTCTTTTTCTGTCTAAATATTTATATTCTGTTTATTTCTCATTTGCACTATAACCATCATTTTCCATGACATAACAGTAAGAACTTCCACAGATACACCAAGCTCTGTACACTGAGCTCTGGAGGGGCCGTACACAAGGAAGGGCAGAAATACTGTGGGTTATACAGTACTAAAGTTATTCACCCCAAATCTTTGTGATAATGCATACTATGTCTCCCAGTCCAACTTGGACTTTGTCCATACAAAATTTTCTTACCATATGGTGGTAATATGGGCTTATGGTCATCTAATTTTTAATACAGTGCAGGATAATAATCAATACTGTACTTCCGCATTTATGCGGTCAATTGGCTCCACAACTATATGGAGCCAATTTCCCAATATTCCCAAAACCACATATGTTTAAGACCACAAACCATTGCTTGATAACAACTGAGCTAGGATGCTGAGCAGTGGATGTCTGAACAACAGACAGTGTGCTGACACAAATCAAGCTCAATCCACGCTTACGCACTTTGTATATCAGTTTGAAATTGTGCATTGTGGTTTTAATTTTGGGGCTTGGGTTTTAGGTCTATAAGGTGTGGATTTTCAGGTATGGGTTTTCATCTATGTAGTGTTTTTGTGAAGAGGTAACAACAACCACTACAGAGCAAATAGAGTAATAATATCAAATGAGGTTATCCTGCTAACATGGAGTCCGCTAAACCAAGACACCCTTTTCTTTGCTGTCACTAAGCACCGTTGCTTCAGTTTTGGTGCAACAAGTCTGCCAAGGCTGAAAAAGATCTGTCAAATATTTTTTGCATTATCAAACTAGAAGTATCAGGTGTCTGAAATGGCCCTTTTTTGATACCACTATGCATCAGTTTTCGGCGGTATGTCTCAAAATTTGATCATATGTCTCACCCATACAAGTGTGAAAACGATCCAGGGAACACAATAAATAGGTATCTTTCAACTATACCTGTGGTAAACTGAAGGCAATGGTCCCTGGAACCACACTGTGGTGGCTCTTGACAGTGAAGACGAACTTGTGGGTGGGTGTGGTCTTCACAGTCACATGTCTGTGGGAAATAGCAGCGGGTTAACAAAACAATCAGATCTGAGTAGCCTGTAGAACAGTACAGCTGAAATTACAATAACACATTATTCAAAAACCAGAGGAATATATCTGATTAACATATTGAGCGAATGTGACAGGCTAGTTAGTTTCACTATTAATAAAATTTAAAACTCAGAATAACTAAATAATGATGGTTAAATAAATAAATAAATGGTTTTCTACATCCTCACTGTTCCAGAATAAAGAAATAGAAAGACAATGTAACTCCTCAATTTTTCAGTTCCGATCCGATTCCGATACACAACTGCCAGTACTGATACAGATTATACTTTATATATTAGCAATATTTTTAAACTAGTGAATACAGAAAAAAAAAACTTTAATTAGACTACTATATTAGTACATCTTGTTTTAAGGATTTTTGAGGCATTTTTAGTTCAATTAGAATATCTTCCAAGGATGGCGAATGCTTAAAATGCCCCACAATTTTTCTCACACTGGCAACAATGTCACTTATACTTCGTTGCAATAGCTGTCCCTCAAACTGCAGCAAATGCACAGAACAGCCCAAGCTAGTGAGTTTTTTTTCCCAAATTACTCACGTTGTCTCTTACAACTGTGTGAGGTTTATTTAGTGGGATTTGAACTAAACGCTATTCCCACCTCTCAAAACTTTCTTTTTTACAAAGACTGCAAATCGCTTTGCTACTAGTTGCTGTTAAAAGCATAAGACTTCCAGATCGTCATCCTCTTATCTGAGGTTCTTATGCTCCTCGTACCACAAAGTGTATACGCACGACATCGCAGCAGGCAGAAGTCACTGCGCTCACACCCACTGAGTAGCAAAAACCTGAGGGGCAGCATTAGTGTTCAGCTTGAATGTCACAAAAAGCACATCTAAACTGGGAAATAGCTGTCATGCAATTGATTGCACAAACAGATTTAGCAACAAGTAGGAGCTATCTTTTTAGAGAATGCAAAAACCAAAATAAGTATCGGAAGTGGATTGGTCACATATGACCGATACCAGATTCGTCAAGCAAGTCTGGATCAGCACCGATACCGATCCGAATATCTAATCAGTGCATCTCTAATATACACATCTTAACTTAAAAATGGAGTTGTGTACAAATATATTTTGTGTTATATAAATATTTTAATTATATAAATATTTTATTGTTGTACCATTGATAGAGAACATACTCAATCTGTTCTGCAGGTAATCTATCTATAATGGCCTTTTGTTTCACAAAATTTGTTTCACAAATATTTCAGAAGAAACAAAAACAAATTAGAAACAATAACTTCTCTATACATCAGTTCAATATCACTGCAACTGGTTGTACTCACTGCCCAGACTGAAGGTCCTTTTCGCTCACCACAGCACAGTTAGTCAGTGAAAGCTCATCTGTTGGGCATCGAGCTGCTTGCATCGTCTGTAGAAAAGAGAGTTCCAGTAATATACCAAAAATGTCATTCATTATAGCACAATGATACGAAGGGCCTCTTTAGGGCGTTAGCTGTTCTGAAGAGATCTGAACTTTCCTATGGAAAAAACACTGCAGTTCAGGAGATTAAGGTGAGATTGGAATCTTACTCAGACACCAAGTGCAATTTTCTGTTTAATACATTTTAATTGGTTACTAATCACTTATCCAGTTAAGAAGGAATATGTACATAGTAACAAATACAATAAAATACAAAATACATAAAATATTCAAAATGGAGCGTGTTTCATAATCAGGCCAAAATTTCACAGGTAAGCAAGCTATCCCTAATTGGCAAAAAATGAATCAGGTGGAGAAATGGTCCTATAAACATCATGTCCTTGCACTGGTTTGAGGAGCACCCTGCTAAGTAGGAAAGTCAAGTCAGACTCAACATGACCGGGCAGCTTACAGATACCTACCTCGAAGCAGCAAAGCACATTTACCACTAAATTTATTAAGGGGAGACCTCAGCGTTTTCGGTTTGTAACGGTTATCGCAGAGATTTTTCAACTGCAAAAGACAAGCAGCGAGAGAACGCAGCTTCCTGCTTCCCTGCACGCAACCTGTAGCTGAGAAACCAACTTAAGAGAAGAAGAGCAGCCTTCAGGGTCAATAGATTTTTTTACTCGATTTTCATCACCATTATATATATATATATATATCATAGACGACAATCAAATAAATTCCCTCCCCCCTGTGTGGCTTGGCACTGGGGAGGAGGCACGCAAGTGAGGTTGACAGCAATGATAGCTTACCCAAAGTTCAATACAGTAATGCTGTAGGATACTACATTTTAATGCTTATTGATACTAATCACAGTTCACCCCAACTCTTGAGAGTACTTAAATTGGAAACCAGCCACAAAAGATGATTTAGTAAAGGCAGCCTAAGAGGCCCTTGCTTCTTGTTCCTGTCTAAAATGATTTCAGAGAACATTCAGCAAGGTACAACGGCCATGAAGCTTGCATACTGTGAAATGCGAATCTTTTATCCATATATATCTGAAATCACACTAAATCCTTTCTTGTTGGCATAGGTGCGGCAGCATCAGATTCCCAACGTTTCCGTTTTTCAGCCAAGCATAAGCCGTTCACAATAGCATTTATACAGGCAGCCTCGTCAATGCTAAAGTATGTCTAAACAAACTGGGTCACTGCAGCTGAAAGACATGCATAAGGCCTGGAAGCCCTCTGAATCCACAGCTGCAATATCACTCCTGTCCACTTGGGGCAGTATTTGATTGCCAGTTAAAGACAACTGAATAAACAGGCTTTTGCCAATTCTATCCGAAAATGAGGCAGGGCACAAACTGCAGTCACACCAAATTAAACAGCAATGGAAATGAAGCATTAGCATATTTGTCTTAGCTTAATGCTTCTTCCCACACCCATTCTGCAATCTTTCATTTTTTCAAACAGAAACAAAAAGCTTGCACTTCACATCTTCTGCACCACACATTGGAAATTGTGTCATTACATCAATGTTGTCATGGTGTTGGATTTAAAAAAAAAAAAAAAAAACTGTTTATTAATATAATAATGTGTAATAATATGCATATAAATCATTCTGAGCAGAAAAAACATCATGTAAAATATTCCTCAACATCAATACATTTACCTTATATCTTTCTGAAATGTAATATACAACAAAAGAGCCAAATGTACCCCGTAGATTTATCATCAACATTCTGGCTATGGCAAGCGTCCTGAGCACTGTACCCTCTCTGCAGGCAGTGCAGCCAAACTAAAGCAGTTAGTCACTGTGACAGCATGCAGCCTCATCTTTCCACTCGATGTACAGCGTTATATTCCAGACAGTGTGAAGATTGCAAGTGAGTGATTCAATAATTCGACTGAAACAGATCAAACAAAAAACAAACTTGGTCTTTGCGTTCGTCTTTAGCAATCCCCACAAATTAAGCAGGATTGCCCTCATATACCAACTGACTCTACCTGGTTGTCAAACCCATCTTTTCATTTAAAACAAACATTGCGTTCTGTTGATGAGGATTACAAACATCCCCCAGGACAACTGACATATTGTTTTTCTTGCTTTCAAGAAAATATACATACCTTGAAAAATATTACGACCTGGGGGGGGGCCAAACGTACGCAAGGGAAAGGGAGGGGAAGAGGATATCAGATACAGATCGCAAAAATGCCAAAATCCCCATTATGGTACTCAGTGGGTAGTTCAGTGCATTGAAATAAGCATTTCAAATGAATAATAAGGTGGGTTCAGAATTGAGGTCAATTATCACATTACTCCTGGCATGTCTGTTAACATAAAACGTACATCCTAATTTTGACAACTGGACAAATCAGTCTACCAAAACATATCACTAAATTGCAATTAGAGAAAGTAAATTAGTTCTGAAGTAAACTGTCAGATCTCTTCAAAATGAAATTGACCCCAAGTCTTGAAACAGAGAAAGTGAGCATATACATTTACATTGAAGAATAACTCATCAACAGTTTTTGTTGATTAAGTGTTTGTAACACTGTACACTGTAAGAAATATTCTTGTAAAGTACTGTTGAAGAAACATTATTATATACACATCATATTGCATATACACACACACACACACACACACACACATATACACACACACACACACACACACACACACACACACTTTAATGCAAAGATACTCCAACTTCACGGTGGCAAGCCCTTGCATTAGAACCAAAAACACAACTACTGAAATAAGAGACATTGTCATTGGACGATCACGCATCTTCTGTCATGGAGGGTGAGGGATTTCATTGGGTCTTTCATCACTGATAAGAGGTCCCTGATTACCAGCCAGTGACATCTTCTTAATTCACTATTAAATCTATGCCACCGATCAGTCTTTCATTTCCCACTGAATAACAAACAATATAATGTCATTCCACTAATCCCCCAATCAATAGTGCTTCCTTCAGGTGTCTGGTGTTTTCATTACAGTTCAGTAGTTGGCCGTTTGACAGTTTACACTGGCGTCTTTTCCCTCTTTAATAATATAAATTCAGAAGTTCTGCTTTCTTTGTATTCCATTAAGTAAGGAATAATTGACGACGGGCCGTTAAATTATTAGAAAATAATGCACACCCGAGGTGGTGATGCGGCCACGACGCGAAGCGGAGTGTGCATTATTTTCTAATAATTCAACGGTCCGGAGTCAATTATTCCGCTTATACTACGGTTGCCACACCTTAAGACATCGATCAGA
>JAODKF010000050.1:8214127-8251280 GCA_026779585.1 Mormyrus proboscirostris | reverse complement strand
ATATGGAACTGTAATGCGGTCAAGAGAGCTGCCTGGAACTATGTTCGCCGTGCGTTTCCCTGAAAATAATTGCACACTTCAGAACGTTCGTCAACCAATCAGATTCAAGCATTCAACGGCCCCGTAGTATAACAGTGTATAATTAAGTGCCCATGCTAATACTTAAATAAACGTCAGTGAAGTCAAAAAGGTTTGAATTTATGTTACCATAATCAAATCGATTCGTGACGGAAATGACAGACTTCTGACTCATCGAGTCGTTCCCTCAATAACAGTTATGGGATCGCCTTGTGGCCGAAGATTTACACCCCTATAAATATTAAATGTGCCCTTTGTAATTTAAACACAAAGAGTCTGACCCTGCATTACTGAAGAGCCTGCAATATCGCAATACTGACACCTACTGGATAAACGGTTCGGAGCTGTCCCTCAGCACCACCCACAAAACGGATCCCACTCCAGCAAGAGCCGTTATACGCTATGCAGCTTCCAGCCTTCTCTAAGCTTTTTAAAGTATTCTACATATTAAGCCAAATGGTCTCACGCCATATTAAGTATTCTTCTGCTATGCCTTCTGAAGAGAGCAGCTCGGAAATACCCAGTCACAGCATCCTTTAGGCATTTGCATCACAAACCACAAGGTCACTATTTCCATGTCAAAATTACAAACATCTTCATCATTTTACATTGCTAATCTAAACCAATTGCAGATACAATCAAATAATTAAAAAATAATAAAATAATGTGTTCATTGCACAACTAAAACATTTATTCCCACTGACATTGTTTTTCTCTATATGCATAGAGAATATAGTATAATATAGTACTAACATAGGCGCACTGTATACCTTCTCATTTTTTTTTTGTTTATACACGTCTTCAGAGTGACGTTTCCCTACATGATGTACTTGTATTTTATGTGCGTGACAAATAAAAGGAATCTTGCATCTTGAATCTCTTGTATCTTAAGTGGCCAGTATTTTTAGGCTGACTCCTAAACCACTTTTCGTTCAGTAATTGATACTGAACTAGAGAGCATGAGTCTAACAAATTTCCAAAGGCTATTAAACTCAGAAGCCATAACCATATTATGCGAGCACAATACCAACTTTCACTTGAAAGCTCCTGCTTAACCATAAAGTGCTTTCTTCAGGGAATTCATTCTGCACATCTAATGGAACAAGATCGATCAATAACCAGTGACACAGAAACCTCTTCATAATATCTTAGCAAGCAGCAAGGCCAAGTACAACAAGTAATCCTGAGTTCTATAGTATTATTATTCCATGTATTATTCTGCTGACTGTACACTTTCTGTGGCTTAGCTTTCATAGGTAAGTAGCCCATAGTTGCCAAAAGGCTCAAGCAACTCGGACAGGATGATGCCAAAGCAAACCACATACCAAGAACAATCTGTAGAAGTTGCCATCACCTGTCAGTGGTCATCTGAGGGAACTCATTCAAACAGCATCTGGCCAAATCAGTGCCGGCGCAAGAACTCTCTTTAATGTACAAGGGATTTTACATTGTAAGTCTCTGCACAGCCTGGGACACAACCTTTGTACTAAGCAACACAAAAGCGATACCGAACATCTGAAAATGCTTTGCTGCACCTTAAAAGCACAAAGTACAGGTACAAGAGACGACATGTGTGTTGCTAAATTTGTGTGCACAGTATTTAAGTTCAAACTATTGACTCTACGGAAGGTCGTGTAAAGCTTTAAAGATTATCAATTTAAAGAATGCCTTTGTATTTATTCTGACCCTAACCTTCCTACTCTGCTCCCAGAAGAAACTAGTTTAAATAATTTGCTTTGCAAATGTAAAAGTTGCATGTAACGTTTTCGTTTCACCCCTAATATTATAAGGCACTAATCGATCCACATCTGTTGCCATAAATTAATCATGATTAATTATGATTATGTGTAAAGAGAATACACTCATCTGATGATTGATGGCACTTTTCCTTTTGCCAGCTTGCATGTTTGTCTCAATATGTATGTTCTGGGACTGATAATACGGACTGAGCATTCTGATGAAGCTAAAAATTAGAAATGTTATCTGGAGTTGGCAGGTATTTTCAAGATAGTCATTAATATTTGGAACTGAACAGACCACTGATAATCTGTGTTAGCATTTTGATTCTGTAAAGGAGCAATTATACTAGTGGCCAAAATAGTGGAAACACCTAGCATTTTTGGGATAATGTTTTAAAAATTACTACACAAATATTGGTTGTAATGTTTATAAACAATCAAAGAATGTTTGCGAGTATCATACATTGGACGATTACATAAGTAATTGGAGTAACTGGAATAAAGTTCTGCAATTTCTAAAAATTAGAAGTGTTTCCACAATTTTGGCCAATAGTATATCAAAGTGAAAAACCATACACACAGCTGACATTGCTATTACAACAGCAACAGAAAAAGCAAAACAGTTCAGCACTGTGAATAGCTAATAAATATTAAATACAGTGACCAATAGACACAAAGCATGCAGCTGGTTGAGCAAAGGAGATGATATATGTCTTTTGTATTAAGCCTCCAGAGGGAGAGAATTCATTAGCAACCGCATTCATAGCATTGATCCAAACGGCACCCTCTCATCTCAAATTCTGTGCCCGAAGCATAAAGTCTAAATATAGCACACGTCAGGGCTTATAAAGGGGAGTGAGAGAGGACAAGGCAGAGGCAGTAGGGATTACAAAGGCATTCTCTATTTCAACTACACATATAGTCAGTCTGAAATTCACATTTTAGTTAAATAGGGCTGCAGCTAACAAGTATTTTTGTATTGATATATGTGGTGGTGAATTTTTTTCGATTAGTCAACTAATTTAACAGCTAATTTGTTGAATAACCTTAATAAAAAAAATCAGCTACACCATATAACATTAAAAGTTTACTAACAGAATGTCAACATTTGATTGTCTAATACAGACGCTCCTCTACTTGAAATGTTCGTAAGTCATTATTCAACATCATTTTAAGGGTATACGCAAGTACAAAAAACTAGGATGCTGGTAGTACGCACGCTACGCGGGAATAGCGGCCAGAAGTTGTACTAGGCGGAATTGGTGCGCAGAAAAAAAAATTGATGTTGCGGACAGGAAACGGGATGCCAAGGAACACAATTTGGACTTACAGTTTTCTTCGTTCGTATGTCTGAAAGTTCAAGTTGAAAGTTTGTAAGCAGAGAAGTGTCTGTACTGTCATGACCTGCTCATCCGATCCTCCCATGTGCCACGCCCCCCTCACTATACCTCGCGTGGAATCCCCATGTTTACCAGCTGTTTGTCATTATTGTTGATTAGACCATCTTAAGTTCCTGATTGTGACTTCCTACAATAAAGCCCATGTTCCCCGATTCTCTGTCCCCCTGCTCCTGCTTACCCGGTCTCTGACACGACAAATACAGTGCAACAAGGTACGCAAACTTAAAAGCTTTCTAAATAAATGTTAATAACTCCAGTTCAGGAATAGCAAAAGTAATGTAATTTAACAAAAGTAATGCAGTTCAGGCGGCACTGAATATATAAGAAAAACTTGGGCAGTTTCGACTGAATACCAGTACAAACAGTCAGACCAGATACTGGATGTAACAAACTACTGCAGTTTCATCTTAATAACACACAGATTCCTGTTTAGCAGTCCAGAATTAGTGCAAAGAGCTTGCAATAAAAAAAAGAGATTTACTGCCAGCACCCCCCCACCCCCCGCCAAAGCTTGGGAAGTACCTCAAAGGTAAGTAATGGTATCAGCTAAATTACACAAAAATATAATGATTATAAATATCTTGATTCCATGGTTATCTACACAGAAGATCTCCTTTACTAGGCACTACCACCGTGCCCTCTGCAAAGTTCACAATGTCACGATGCATTGACATACACTCCACATCACTTGACATATTCGCATACCCAATTACACCGACACATCATCCCAGCACTACAGACAAGCACAGCTACTTTCACAATGTCTATAAACCATTCCAGTACCAGTCCTATACACACAGATACAAATATACAGTATGCATCAAACTGAATCACAGTCATCTACAGAATAAACTTCCACGAAAATCTATAATTGGGGTATAGTCAGATTCTGTGGGTCGTGATTGGAAGGTTTCTGGTTCAAATACTGTGGCTGGAATAGTGGAGCATGGCCCTTATACCCCATCGGCTCATAGGGCTGACCTACCCTGCTCTCATCTGTATGTTGCTTTGGATAAAAGTGCCTGCTAAACAGATGAACCAGGCCCTGTACATATATAAGCTTGTTTCAGAGGTTTGAAGAGAAAATCTGGGAAGGTCTTTAAAATAAATAAATACTCCAAAAAATCTTAGGGTGGTGGTGCAGTGGTTAGCACTGTCACCTCACACCTCTGGGACCAGGGTTCGAGTTACCGCCAGAGTTCCGTGTGTGTGGAGTCTGCATGTCCTCCCTGTGTCATCATGGGGTTTCCTCCGGGTACTCCATTTTCCTCCAACTGTCTAAAAACATGCTGAGGCTGATCGGAGTTGCCAAATTGTCTGTAGGTGTCCATGTGTGAGTGAATGGTGTGTGTGTGTGCGCCCTGCAATGGGTTAACTCCTCATCCTGGGTTGTTTGGCCCCCCCGAATAGGATGAGAGGTTTCAGAAAAAAGAAGGAAGAAAAAAATCTCAATGACTCAAGTCACTCAGAACAGCTATGTGAGAGTTTGTGAAATACTCAAAAAGGCGAATATGGAATAATGTGGCCCAGTGGGCTAAGTCTGTGTGCCTGTGATTCCTTTTACTTGTCACGCACATAAAGCCAGCCTCAGCATATCTGTGGCTCCTTGAGCAAGGCCCTTAACCTCCAGCTCCCTGGACTACCCTTCCTGGACACAAGAGAGCAAGTTGAGAGCAAGTTGAGAGAGGTGTAAAAAGAATTTCCCCACTGGGACAATAAAGCATTGATTATCAGAAAGCAGGTCTGGCATTGAATTTATGCCATATAATACCAGCAATAAGACCAAGAACCGTAACATTAAACAATTAATGCAATGTGTTTGAGAAATATGGACATAAAACAATAAGATGATTTTGAGAATTACACCATTTAAGTGCGCATAAGCACTGGAGTAAAGCAAGTAATTTAAGTAGAGTAGAAGTATTTAATTACATGTTACTCACACTGAGCTAACGCGAGTCTACAACTTCAACATTGCCACTTAGCTGCAAACTACTGACATCACAGATGGTTGGTATCGTCCTTTGAGATGCTTTGTCATGCCTTTGGGCAGCCATTCTCTACTGTGTGCTTTCTGTGATCAGCAAATTGTCCCAGAACATATGCTCACCTAAAACACAATTATGAACTGAAAAGTGATATTATTGTTACTGGTAAAACACATATGCAAAAATACCAATACCAAGTTGACAAAGATGACAGTCTGCCCTTACATCACATATTCCATACCCAGTAAATGCTGATTTATTTAGTGCTGCACTGTGCGAGGAGGAAACTTTGACATAATGTAATTAGTCATAATCATAACAGTTTGCTGAAAGCGTCATTATAAAAACGGAGTAGCCATTTCATTTATGTTCAGACTACAGCTGCCTTTCCAAGTTGCAGATCCCGATGTAACTGGGCAAATATGCGAGATAAGATGGAACATCCATAGTCATAACTGACAATGGTTAGCATCATATATTTCTTCTGTAAATACTTGAAAATAAAATGAAAATATTGTAATATACAAAAGAGGCCATGGTGGTTGAGATAAAGGTAAAAATTACTAACTGTAAACAGTAAGGATGTAACGATACACTCAACTCACGATTCAACGCGATTCGCGATTCTGAGTTCACGATACGATTTTCTCACGATATTTTTAGCAGAATGAGCTGCAGACAAATTCATTCAAAAATATTCCTTTATTTATCTTTCTAAACCATGCAAAGTGTGTCCTCTTTTTAACAGAGCAACTGAAATTGAATAAAATACAGTTTTAAAAAAATCCCAAAACAAATTAAGTAAGTAAATAAAAAAATCTTCAAATAAATAAACTAAGGCTTGCATGTGCAGCTTTTTAGCCTGGTTTGCCCTTTTAATAATCTTCGCCCAGCTCACTGTGGTGCCGGTGAATCCGCTTAATCCCAATTGGGGTCGCCGGGGGGCTGGAGCCACAGGAACAATGGGCGCAGATGGGAACGAACCCTGGGCAGTCAGCAACTACAGGGTCAATTTAGACACACCAACCAACCTACTCTGCACGCTTTTGGACCATGGGAGGAAACCAGAGCCCCTAGCAAATACCCACACAAACACGGGAAGAGCGTGCAAACTCCACACAGAAAGGACCCGGGACCGGAGCCAGGACCTTCTTACCACGAGGCAGCAGCGCTGACCACTGCGCTACCACACTGCGCGGCAGTGCATCCTCAATTTCAAATTCGCTCACCATCTCGCATTCGGTCAAAACCAAAAACTGACATACGACGTCGACATGAATGCGCAGTGACATCTGACGTCGAACTGACGTCGTGAAATCAAATGTAATATTACACCATTACGATATTAATTTTGCTGTTGAAGTACTGTGAAGTACTCCTAAAGTAGCGATTCATTTTCCACATCAGCCGGTTTAATTTGTCATACATTTACATCAATTTTTAACCAATCCTAACATGCCAACTGAACAGCAAAGCAACCCTAGACAGCTGGAAGCAGACCTGCAGAACTTATGAACACATGGTGTTTTGAACCAAGTACTTCAGATTCCCAGTTTAGCAGGCTTGTTACTCAAATTAAGTTACTCTTTGATTCTACAAATCTCTCACATGGCCAACCTTGTCCAGTGTTTGTGAGTAAGTGTCCTGAAATCAGCTAACCATCTTTGCCAGCACAACTACAGATTTATGCAATGGTTTTGAAGACTGCTCTGCATTTCTTAAAGTCAGTACAGGTTGAGTTTTCATTTGTTCTTACCAGAGCCAAATGTTCCATTCCCTGCTGTCCCATAGTCAGGAATGACAAATTTGCCCTTGTGCAACCCATATTTATAGTGACCATGGACGCTTACCTGTTAACAAAAATCGACAACATATTCTTTAATTCAAAAATCATCAAATAAATACGGTTTTATATTTAGGCCAGATAAATAGGCCTGCAGATTGAAATCCCCTAGTTTTAGGTCACCATTTCTTTAACATTTAAAATATTTCCATTTTTTGTTTAAAAATAAAAATTTTAAATACATTATGTTACTTATTTTAATATACTTGTATATGTATTAAGCATGGTAAGATACACAGATTCACATCGCTGCACCGGCATAAAAGTTCACGATGTGACTGCCCCAGTTAAAAATGCACCAGATACAAATTTGGGATGAACTCAGGATACCTCATTTTTAAAGGTACGTTCACAACGCAAGCCGTGAGAGCACTGGAGCAACCAGAAGTCATTCATTATCTATGGGAGGACACGTCACCAGGCGGTGAGGAGCGATGAGGAGCGGCTTGGCGCGTTGCAATTTGGGCAGCGAGAGCATCAGAATGAAGTTGAAGCCCGATCAACTTTATGGTAATGAGCTATAATGCGCTTTGGCAGCAACCAATCGGAATGTAGAAATACTCCCCTAAAGAGAGTTCCACAGAGCATGTAAACATTTGTTCCGACCAAACAGTTCCCATGCACCGTTGGGGTATAAACCGTAAAATAGAATACATCTCAATGGGGCATTTTTATCCTCTAGACACGGTAAAAAAAAAAAAAAATACCAGTGTTTAGGTGGCATGTAGGCATGCATTTTTATACCTCGTCAACACGGTATAAAAGTATGCGTTAAAAAAAAGGTCTTTCAATACTGAAGTATACCTAGGCTAATTATTTTTTTTGCAAAAAAAATTCCAATCATGTATCACTCAGATGTGAAAATATTTTAAAAATTTTAATTAAATAACCAGGGGTGACATGAGGGTGCAGTGGTTAGCACTGTTGCTTCACCCCTCAGGGACCCGGGTTCGAGTCTCCGCCTGGGTTACATGTGTGTGGAGTTTGCATGTTCTCCCTGTGTCGTCGTGGGGTTTCCTCCGGGTACTCCGGTTGCCCCCCACCGTCCAAAGACATGCTGAGGCTAATTGGAGTTCATAAATTGCCCATAGGAGTACATGTGTGAGTGAATGGTAACAGTGTGTGAGTGTTCCCTGCGATGGGCTGGCCCCCTGTGTAGGGTTGTTCCCTGCCTCGTGCCCATTGCTTCCGGGATAGGCTCCGGACCCCCCGCGACCCAATAGGATAAAGTGGAAAATTACTGAAATTAAATAACCTTTTTTGTCTTTTCGTCTCCCTCTTCGCCTTTTCATCTTCAAGTTCACAACATGCAAATATATGTTAACTGAAGCAGGGCAAGTATACCTTTCTGTAGCCTGCAGGATGGGGTGGGGCAAGATATGGGTGGAGCGAGATGTCACTCAGTTAACGTATATGGGTGCAATGACGTTAATGGTATCAGTGGATTAGGGTTTGGGTTATGGTCACAAGATGAAAAGATGGCAAACGACACAGTAAATTTATAGCATATACTTCTGTTAAAGAATGTGCCTGGCAGTTGTAACGTTCCTCATAATTTAAGCAGTAACATTAACGCAATCCTTGGGGAACCCCGGACAGGCCACATTTTTGCTTGCTCTCAGCTTCCAGCACGCCTATACCAGGTATTCAGTGTTCCTGATTGGCTGGGAGCTGGGAAGGAGCAAAAATGTGGACAGTCCCGGGTTCCCCGAGGACTGGGTTGAGAAACACTGCATTAATGTGTATATTTTCCTAATCTCGTGTCAGTGAATCGTGAAACCTAACATTAATGTGTTTCTATACCGGTGTCCTGCTTAAAAACCCATAAAGGCATGCACAGTCTTTGTAGACATACTGTTACTTAGATTAGTATACACTAAAACCCTTAATCACTGTGACACGACAGCTCAAACAACAAATGCACACTGTGTCATCCGCCATCTCTACATCTTGTATCCTTGTATGGTAATTGTGCGACGTTTCACTCCGCCCACATATCGCTCCGCCCCTTCCCACAGACTGCAGTGAGGACCCTCTCGGGCAGTGGCCGGAGTTATGGATCACTGCGGCGCTTTCTCGGTGTGTTTGCTGATAGCATTGTCATTGTGTTCCTTGCGCATGGCTGCCCATTTTGCCCGAACTAACGGCAAAAGTCTCACGGGACCAAAGTCAGCTACTCATTTGCAGCTTCCGATTCATTTAGCTTCTTATTTGTAGCGTTATTTCACAAAGTTATTCCCAGCTTCCTTAAGGGGAATGTTCCCAGCGGCACATGCTGCACAGTTTATAGGTAAGATACTTTGAAACTACAAAATTAAACGTGAATAGAATTTTTAAGCTGTAGCACACACATTTATGCAGGTATGCTACTGTAAGGAAACACTGAAATTAGCCTAGCCCAGGCTGCCATGTTTACAGCTAGGTAGCCTAAACCACCAGTCTAGCCCAGACTAATTTCAGTGTCCTTATAGTTGCGTGCCTGCTGTGTGCTTTGCATTTCATATCTGCCTTACCCAAGATGAATGTAACCTCCACATTCCATTTGGAAATGTGGCTTTTTATTAAAATCAATATGTACAATTGTACAGTTTTCCACAAAACAGAATTTCCCAGTTAGCCTGATAACTTAAGACATGTGAAAAAGGTCCAAAAGGAGGAGACATAAGGGATCTTCTTATTGGACAGTCCTTATTGTACATTTGGCTTAAGTTATCTGGCTAATGAAAAAAAACTGCTTTGTGGAATATCCCCCCCCCCCCGTTCTCTGACACTCGTGTTTTATGTCTAGCCAAAAAGTCAGTTAAATATGAAGGAAAAGCAGCACTGTAAAATTATGTATAAACAAAGTAGCGCCACAGTTTTGTATTAAGTAAACACAAAAATCTACCCCTTGCATCTTTTGGTCAAAGCAGTACATCAAAGTAGACTTTAAATTATCATGCTTGGAATTTGAAACTTTCACTGAGGGACAGCAGGGGCCTCTACAGGCAGCAAAAAGGATGAAAAATACACATGAAAAACAGGTGAGAAATGTCAATGTTATGTTGTCCAAATTCATTAGGTTAACAGGTTGTTACAAAAATGTATTATAATACGTATAATAATGTTTTCATTGCTAAAGGGACATATTAGGATTAGGTTTCATAACAGATTATGATTACACCATATATAAATTTCCACAAATCGCAAACCCTACCAGTGAAGCTGCAAATAAGAAGCTAACTTTAGCCACGAAATAAGACGCTGCGAATAAGAAGCTAAAAGAATTCGAAGGTGTAAATAAGTAGCTGTATGTAACTGCCATTAGCGTGGGCGACACAAATGACCCTGCGCAAGAAACACAAAGACGACGGAATTGGCAAACGCACTGAGAAAGCGCAGCAGTGATCCATAGCTCCGCCCACTCCCATGCTCCAATTAACATATATTTACATGTTGTGAACTTGAAAATGAAAAAGCAAAGTAGGAAATGAAAAGTCAAATTGGAAAATGAAAAGACAAAAAGGTTTTTTAATTATGTTTTTTGTTTTTTTTGCATCTGACTCATGAGTGGAAAATTAAAATGCAAATTGTGCCATTTCATTTTAATTTTCATTTTAGCAGGATTTTTGCGCATTGACTTGAAAATTAAATGGCAAAGTGGAGACTGTATTTTGCAGAAAATACCTCCCAGAGTAAACTACTGCATGCAAAAGCAAGCTCTCTTGTGTTTGTGAAGGGAGAAGAATCGCCAACTCGTACTTATGTTTATGGGAAAATGAGGAAAAATCTTTAATACAGTCCAAAGTTTGATTTTGCCTCGCTATTTTTTTTTTAATTTAGGCTTACAATCAAGTCTTTAGTTTTATTTTGTTGTTTAAGTCATATTCACCCCCAGACTGTATTCACTTTCACCCACCTCTCCCATCAGATTGTACTCCCCGTTGAGTCAGAACAACTGAAGTCAGGCTGTCACTACTGCCACTGTGCCGCACCTGGGCCAGCACTCTCATCACCATGCCACATGACATCACCAACATAGCGAAACACATCGCAGAGTGCCTTGACGGGAGGGTTCCAGGGCTACTGTTCCCTGCCCACTGGAGTTATCAAGCGGGAAGCAGCATATACTGTAGCCAGGGTTAAATAGATATTTATTTATTAGTAGAAGACCTATGCCTCTGTTATTTAAAAATATAACCAATTTTATATTTAGATTGATTCCCCCTCTCTAACCTTTTTCTCAAGTGTACTCTTTCATCTCCAGTACTCCACTGCTGACCGTTGGACAAGTCTCGCCAAAGATAGAGGCATGTCCGGTAATGCATCGCATCATGTCTTGTCGAAACATACTGCATTGCAAAAGTAGATGCTTCATATGTACCTTTTAATGCATCAGGTCGTTGGTAATACACATGCTATATACTTGCCTATTAGCATGTAATATGTAATTATCTGGTTAAAGTTTAGATAATAATGAAAAACATGGTTTCAAGCAGATGTTCTTTTGACAGGTACAGTATATTCAATATTAAGGTTCCGGAAATGAAATACTTAAAAATGTGGAGAATACAAGTATGTGTATCCTTAATGACAATATATCTTTTTAACATATCACTGTGACTTAACAGAAACACCGAACTCTCTCCATAACTCTAAACTCCTTTTTCTAGTCATTTTTTTCTTGAAGGGTGCTTAATTGACATTACATGACGGACATGAGTCAGGATTAGTACACAGAGTAATATATTTTTTCTTTTTGTTTTACTACATAATATAAAGTATACGTTTGCGTTTTTAATATGAAACGATCACAACAAAGAATATGCCATTAGTAAGCCAGAAAAACCAGACCGAAAACTTGAGGGTTGCTTTCCAAATGATTGCCAGAATATGACACAGATGTTAAGAAAACTATTACTGTTATTTAAAAAGCAAACAAACAAACCCATACAGAGAATATCTTGCGTCTTTAAGCTACCGTCAACAGTAGCCCTGTATCTACTGATGGTGGAGAGCCGATCTGCAGTTGTTATCTACAATTTTGCGACGTTTACATGACAAGGAGACGTAAGAGCCTCCGTTTTCACCATTTTAATACATCGTCTAATATATCGGATATAAGGGCTTTCACCTTAATGGTGACATCACCTAGTTCACGTAAAGGTACGCAAAAACAAATAAAATAAAACTCGCATGAAAAGAACTTTATTCCCTTAGGGCCTGTCAAGGTGAAATGCCTTTCTTTTTACCACATTTATGTATTATTCATTCATTCATTTATTTATTTATTTATTATCCTAGGATTAAAATAATCCTGCAACGCCTAGCCTTGTTAAATCCTTAACATATCAAATGCGGTATTTGGGTATGCCGTAATTCACATCAAATAATGTATTTTCCCCTTAAGATCCAGGTAACGTTAAGTGGTAAATGTCAAACAAGCGTCGTATGCCAATACACCAGTCCAGTCTCCATCCCCTAATCCTTTCAGCATTAGTTTGTTTCTAGGTTACCTAACAGCCCATTTCAAATCTCAACATAATGCGCGTTCGGCGATTTCTCTGCAAAAAGCCGATCTAAATACAAAATTCATTGTGATCCTGAAGGATGTAAAAAAAGGGCAAGGCATACGGAGCATAGTGTTAAAGATGACTTGCTATATACCGGGTGCACCGTCACCCGTCTGCAGCAAGTCCCGGACATATCCACCAATTACGTTCACTAAACAACAAGACACAGTCGTGTCTGCAGAATATCGAATTAAATGCATGTCTTAGATTGCCGAGTCTGCTACGGATTAGTAAATGATTACTAAGACTTACTCGGGCCGCCATTTTCGTTTGTGTCGATGCCACTGCAGTCAGCGCTGAATGACTCGGCTCCCCGCACGGATCACTAACAGCGAATAGCTGACAGCCTGCGCATGCGCCTGTAGCGCTTCATGCTTTTGTCCACACCGGCAAACCTTTGCAGAGAGACAAAATGGTTATAAAATACGTTCATAGTCCATTTTTTTCTCATATTAAAAATTTTATGTTCAGGTGCTTGCTTTTCGCTGAATGTTTTTTCCTGGTGTTCACAGGTCCAGATATGTATATATTATTTATGCGATTTACATCTTATTCACATTTACTGCTATTCTTTCACCTCTTACCGTATTCCCTACAGGGGCGGTTCGGGGGGGTTGTGCAGCGGAGCCAGTGCCCCCATTACTACGTAAATGCCCCCCATTAAATGCGTATGCTACTTGAAAATATACTTGAAATAAATGTGTTATTATTTAGATGTATATATGTGGGCTTCAGTTTTGTGCCCTGGGAACTGGCGAAACACAAACGTAAGCACATTTTTTGACGGAGTCCTATAGCAAAAGGGGCCGGGTGGTCGAGTCAATTCAATTGGTGAAAAGCGTAGTTATGTAAAGGCGTAAGGGTGAGTTGCATATTTGTAATATAATGCAATTATTTGTAATAATTTGCTTTAAATGTAACTGCAAAAAACTGCATCAATAACTCGTAGGTTTCCAAAAAAAATCGTTTGCTTCTACTCCTGGCAGTGCAGTATAAGATTCATATTTGCGGGACAGTAACGTAAAATACATGTTGAAATGGTCTAAAATTGCCACTGACTTCCTAACGTAATACAGAAAACAAAACACGTGAAAAACCATACTTTGAGCCAAAATTAGATTATCAATTTAAATTATATTTGTTAATAAATTTTAAGGTAGTGATCAAAATAAAGATTAATCTAACTGAAATTTAAATTGAATATCAGTTTAACAAAAATGACCGAAATACGACCTTAATCAGAATGTAACAATAATAATAACAAAACAAACCTGCCTATTATGAGCAAATGTTTATATATGTCCCTAAGTGGTTTCAAAAGGCTTCATTTGGTTCGAGGGGTAAATTATACTGAAGGTAAATTATGAACTGTAATCCCAGCTGTCCTGGAGGGGCACGGATACCCTGGCAGATTCAGATAACACTTCATAGGGGCCCATAAATACAAAAGACAAATAAAACAATAATTTATACGTTTCACCCTTGCGAAAAGCATTCTGACGCAAATTTATACATTTCAAAATTAGTGGCATGCAAAACTGAAAATGTATTATTTCCCACGATAATAAACACTTTAAATGAGTACCAGTAAAGCGAAGGACTTAGGGTTAACTATTTACATAATTTATGAAGACCCATGACTTAACAACACCATAACAACAGATGGATCAAAACGGGAGGAATGGAATGAGGTAGGGCTCAGGCAATGGGAAGGTACACCGACAATGACAGGCCTGGGGAACACATGACTGGAAACACGTCTATGCAAGACTAACAAGGGAGCTAACTAGAGGCAGCTGAGCGTGATTAACGAGTGCATTCAATATGCTCACCTGCACACACACATAAACACACACACACACAAACACTTTTACAGTGTGGATTTAAATTCTTTTAAAGATTTAAGAATTATTAAGATGCACAATGATTGGCATAATTATTATATTTTACTTCATGCAGACAGGTGATTGAGCATGAGATCTTTAAATGCTTAACAGGCTGTCAGTTGTAACTTGCTTCAGTGACATGTGTGCATCCTACCAATAGCATCCCTAGTAGGAAGGTTATAAAGGCTGTTTGAAAACTAGCAGGGGAACACCAAAGAGAAGGGCCTTGCTGAGTTACAGAACATCCCAGGAGTTAATGTAACAGACATGTAGACCTCCTTGAACATGGACACATACCTTGCCATTACATATGTTATTTCATCGTACTGGAGGTGAAGCTGTCCATTTGGAGGTTAAATAGTTTCCCCAAACCCACACAGTAGTTTGCCTTGGATTGTCTCTGGTCATTCAGTTCCAAACACAAAGGAGGTCAAAACCAGGGCTAGAACAGGTGGGTGCCGTATGAACTGCAGGGCAAGGGGGCGCTGCTGGGAATGCAGGGCACGGACCCAAGGGAGTAGAGGAACCTGAAGGGTTCAGGAGAATAGGGAAGGGGGCAGCGGGGGGCGGGGGTCGGGGCTGGACATGAGCTGGGGTCGGAGCAGAAGCCAACGGGGTGATGGCTGCAGGTGAGCGGCAGGAGCCGGAAACTTCAGTGAGCGAGGCTGGGCAGGGACTTCTGGAGACGGATGAAGGGTGGATCTGGGACGTGTTTCAGGAAACATGCGCCACATCACCGTAACCTCCTGCGGATCAGAGTCTGGGATGAGCAGAGTGAGTCTTCTACCCACGGATCGAAGTGGTGTGGCCCCCTTGGGGATCTCCTCTACCGCTGGTGTGTTACATCTCATTTGACAAGTTTGTGGGAGGGAGATGTACATCTCCACCTGAACACGGTTGGGTTTCCATGGCAAAAGTAACTTGCGGGATCCCCTTCTCCAAGACACCCAGGGAAAACCATCCACCGGGTGGAGGTTGACTTGAAAGCCGTGAGAAAGTTAGGTGAGTCCAGTCATTCTATTGTGTTCCAAACACAAAGAAGGCAGGAGCAGGTGTGAGGGCAAGATAATGAGGGGTGTTTTAAAGCAACGTGAACAGGGCAAACAAACATAGACCATGTGGGACCAAACAAAAGGCAAAACTGGCAATAGGGGAACCAGTGGAGCACACACTAGGGCAATGTCAATGACTGGAATGGTGAGCACAGAACTGAGAGGCACTCTTATACACCACTCATGAGGAGCACACGAGAGACATCTGGTATGAATCACACGAGGGCTGAAAAGAGAAGGAAGACAAATGAGCTACAGGAGAGAAAGAGAGGGGCAGAGTTCCAGGGCATGACACATCAAGCCACTGGAGATGTCTGAGGAACAGAAGGGGTACAGGGTAGCTAAACAGTGTGTATAAATATTACTGCCGACACTACACCATTCTGTCGTATTAAAGAGAGAGCTGAGCCAGAAGACAAAGCTTTCAGTTTACCGGCCAATCTACATTCCTACCCTCATGAGCTCTGGGTAGTGACTGAACGAATGAAATCGCAGGCACAAGTAGCAGGAATGAGTCTCCTTCACAGGGTGTCTGGGCTAGGCCTTAGAGTCGGGAGGAACTCAAAGTGGAGTACCAGCTCCTCCGCAACAAAAGGAGTCAGTCGAAGTGGTTTGGGCATCTATGGAGGATACCTCCTGGATGCCTCCCTAGGGAGGTATTTCAGTTGTGTCCAACTGGGAGGATACCCCGAGAAAGACCCAGGACATGCTGTAGAGGTCATATGTCTCGGCTGTCCTGAGAACTCCTTGTTATTCCCCCAGTGGAGCTGGAGGAGGTGGCTGGTGAGAGGGAGGTCTGGGCATCCCTGCTTAGACTCCTTCTTCTGGAACTCCACCCTGGATGAGCGGCAGAAGATTACTGATCTGTCTTTGGCTACGATGCTGGACCACAGCTTTAAAGAACTGTTGATCCGGAATGTCATCTGCACTCAGGCAACTGTGGAAAGGCTGAAAGGGGAACTCATTCCAGCATCACAGCAGTAATCATTACCTGTAAGGTCCGGGCCTCAGCAGTAAGTGGATCTCTGTTGTAGGTTTGACCATAAAGTGGATGCACAACAGCAAGTGACCAGTGCAACAGTTAGCGCTATTGCAGAAGTCTAAAGGTAAAGTACTTATTACTTATATAAAGTACTTATTCTATGCATTTATTCTTTGGGAATGCCTTTCATAAAATGACATTTCTCTTTCTGTCAGTATAGGCATGCCAAAGATTCACACATTCCAAGGTCAAAGGACCCATTGAATTACTGGGCTGCTCACAAGGCTGTTTAAACCTGTAAAACGTTGCCATGCAACATCTATGCACACCTACATCAACTATGCCTTGGAAAAAATGATCTTCTACTAGGCTGGTGAAAAAAAAAGAAAAGTTACTTGAACCCTAGTATAGTTGAACAAGTACAGTTTTTAAATAAGAACCTGGCATAAATGTCCGCTGTACCCCCCGTACCACAAACACAGATTTATATATTTATTGCTAATCTCACACCAACATTCTCCTTTCACAGATGAATATTAAGATGAATATTAATTGTTTTTTAATAAACAACCTCACACACATTCATTTACATATTTATATCATAGGTAGTATTTCCATAAACATTTAATTGTCGTCACATTTGTTGCACAGATTGCATGAACAAACATAAAATAAAGTGTACCTCTTTCCTTCGCAGTTTCAAGGAAATAGCTGCTGTTTCTTTATTTACCACTAGATGCCACTGTGCTAATTGTTTTCAAGATTTCAATCTTTTTTACGACGCAACCAAGAAGGTGCTTCGAAAGATTCACAAGGCAACGTCCTCCCATCCCTATTTAATTTACGTCACTCACCCTGTGCACTCACCCTGAACCATAACAGCACAGAAACCTGAAATATGAATTGGCCTAAGTGCAATGACAGTGACTGCAGTGGGCAATTATACTCTCTGCTCTGTTTAAATAAGGATGTGATACATTACCACTTGGCTCAGAGCCACAGAGCAGGCACTGCTGCATGATTACTAATCAGGAACAGGTATGACAAGTGTCTAATTTTGTTCTAGAAATTTGTGTCTTGTGTGGGATAAGTGTGTGTTTTTGTGTTTATAGTTTTGAAAAAATAGTGTTAGTTAAGTGATTGGAAATGTGTTTTATATGGTTGGGGAAACTAGTAGTAATACATTAAAAAATATAACTGTAGCACTGGATATAGTAAGAATATTCATCATACTGTAATATATTTTCACAGAGCTGAGAACCAGCATTATTAAGGAAGCAGACAAAGGCTGTTGTCTGAAGAACAAGAAATGGCAATAGTGAACATGATAATAGGCAACAACATTATTGACTTTCAGTGTCCCGTAAGGGAAAGGGACATAGGTGTCGGGCCCGGGTCCCGCCCGCCCTGCCCCCTGGCTCACCCGTTCGGCCCCTGGCTGTGGCTAGGTGGCTGCCTGCGGGGCCTGCGCCGTAGGCTCAGCGGTCGTCTCCGGGCCCTCCCCCAGTTCCTCGGTGCCGGTCCTCTGCCTCGCCTCCATGTCGGCCGCCTTCGGGCCCCCCTACACCGGCGAGGCGTTGGACGGCGCCTTCGCCGGCTTCCCCTCCACCTGCCCCGGCTTCCCCCTCTTGCCTGCCTCCGCCGGTGATCCCTCCTGCTCCTTCCAGGTCCCCTCCGGCTCTCCCTTGTCCCGTTCCCTCGGCCCCGGTGGGGTTTCCTGTGGCTCCGGCCTCCCTCTCACCTGCAGCCCCTCCGGCTGCTGCCTGTTGCCCGCCTGGGCTCCTTTGGGCTCCCCTTTGTCCTCCATCCCGGCCTATCTGGTCTCCCCTGTCTGCTCCTCGTCCCTTTGTTCCTTCTGTCCCTGCTCCTCGTCCCTCTGTCTCTCCTGTGTTCACTCCTCCCCCTGTGGTTCCTTCGTTCTTTGTGCCTTCGGTGTCTCCCGCTCAGGTGTGCCTGTCCACGTTCCCTGTTCTTTGTTTGGTCCTGTTTTTTTTCTTGTCCCTGTTCCTGTTCTGTTTCTCTGTCCTGTTTCCGGTGTTCCGTTAATGTTTTGCTTTTGTTTTCCTGGTTTGGTTTCCTTGTTTCGTCCGTCGCCTGCCCTCGGGTGCGCCCGGTGTGCACACCTTTGGGGGGGGGGTTCTGTCACACCCAGCTCCGTCCGATCCTCGTGTGTGCCACGCCCACCTCGTTACCTCGTGTGATTCCCGGATTGTCAACACCTGTTTCTTGTTCCGTTTGCTCTTGCCTGTGTATTTAGTCCGCGTCTGAGTACGTCTTGGGAGATCCGTCATTGTATTGTCATGATGTCTGTTCATGTCTCGCCGGATTCCCCGAATAAACCCTGTTCCCTTGATGAGTCACGCAGCCCTGCGTCTTCGTTCGCCTCCTTACGTGACAGATTGTTGTAAATATACCCTTTTGTTTATTTATATCTCACTTGTGTGCTTTGTCAGACCCTTTTTCCCTTCGCTTTCTGTTACGACTTCTAGTCCTAGTAGGTTTGCAACCATCCAAAACTCTACAGGGAAATCTGTATGCTGATATTTTCCACTGCATCTTGACCAGGAGGTAATAAAAGGAGTTCAGTGTTTTGCTAAATACAAGCTGTGATTGTGGTGGTAAAATCAGCTCACATTTACCAATATTAAATAGGATGCTATATTATCACAAGTCCTGACTAGCTGTTGAGCTAGAAGGCTAAACTGGATTGAGGGATAGTTAACTTTAGCTGTTATTAGCCAACTATCTTGCAAAACAAACTATGCCTATATTTTCATACACATTTGAAAAAGAGAATTATGCTGATGCTCTGCTAACAACTTCAACAACACACTACTGCGAAAGAGTTATGTGTGTGGGTGTGTACCTGCTCTTGTGAACTTTGAAAGAAACTAATGCCATCAGGAAGGGGGGGGGACATAAATGCATAATATTAAAAATAATAATAAAATAAAAACCTTACTATGGTCCTAAGCTCTCATTGCAGCGACTGGATATTCCACAAGCACAGCAGCATTCAGTGCAAAAAGCTGAGAAATGTCCAGGTGTCCAGCCTCAGCAGTGGAACATGGAAGTGTTACCAGCAAAGAACAATGGAATGGGGAGGGGATTCCAAAATGCAAAGCGCACCCCCAAAATTCCACCTTCTTATACTGTAAGTCGGGGTCACATTCTACTATTAATTGGTGTCCTGTGGGTAGGCATGCTCAATCAGCTACCTTCACATCACCACACTAGCATACCCAGGGTCCATGTAACACTTCTCCTTCTGAATTTTATTTTTCATTATCCAAGTTGGAAATGTAATCAAAACCTAATCAAGTTGTCGCTTTTGGAAGTAGGACTTTACAGTGGAAAACAGAAAATGGGAGATTGAAATTCTGTATTACTGCCATATTATTATGCAAATAACTGGGAAGTTTGCTCAAAAGAATCCTTAGATGACTATTTATCCATCTTCCAATTGCTTGTTGAATCTTCATCAGATTCGCAAGGAGGTTGGGAATATAGTGGGCAGCACAGAGCACAAGGGTCCATTGAAGGGCGCATACAGAATCATACATTACAGGAACTGCAGAGACTGCAATTATCCTAACTGCATGTATTTGGACTGCAGGGAGAAACCTGTGCAGCACAATAACACGTGAAATCCACAACCCCCCCATAAACTGGGGGAGGGGGAGCAAAGCATTAATGCTCCCCACTTAGCCACTACTTTTTCATAGTATTATGAAATATCTAGACTAAATGTGTAGAAATGCCAAGTGCCGATTGCATTAAAGGGGCCTTAATACAAACTGACAATTAATGCTTGCCTGTGTTTTTAGAGCTTCAGCAAGTCTTACACCTGGAAGCCTCTTGTTGTTGTTTTGTCTTCCGCCATAATTAGCCACTATTTTTAGTCTGGAAAGAACATACTGCAGCGTATAATGGCCATGATGACAGGGTAGCGGCAAGAATCTTAAGTCAATAAATAATAATGTAGCTGATAGGTTTTGACTGCGGAGACATTGTCTGGCCAAGTTTAAGCCTAACGCTAAGAACACAGTAATACAGTTCCCAGAAACACAAGCCCCTCATATAGTCCTTGATATATCTCATTATCTGATGTGGAATTTGAGTTAGATAAACACAAAGCTGTTACATTACTTGTTAATGCTTTCATTTTTTTCATTTTGGACATTGTCTTTTTGCACTCCAAGGGCATGTCGGTAGACCAATTGGTGTCTCCAAATTGCCCGTGGAGAATGATTGTGTATGTGCCCTACGATAGAAGAGCACCACATCCAGGGTGTCACCTAGCCTCATCCTACCTGGGAAAGGCTCTACGCCTCCCTGTGACCAGGATAAATGGTCAGAAGATGGATGAATATCCAGTGTTAAAGTAATAAGTGCTATTGAAAGAAACAGCACTAATACACTTCCAGCTGGTGCAATTTACATATTCTGTAGCACAACAATGGGCATTTATAGTTTACAGTTTATCCATCCATCCATCCTTTTCTGCCGCTTATCCAGGGTCAGGTCACGGGGGCAGCAGTCTAAGCAGGGAGATTTACAGTTTATTCCAGCATGGAAAATAAAATCTACTCAGTTTACAACACATGCATAAAATACATACACAATATCACCAGTATAATCAATAAATATTTTATTGACATATCTATACAGATTTTAATACTTTTTTCCAAGTATATATTTATGAAAATTGTATAGTGCAAATTAGTAACTCAGATTACTCAAAAACCAGCAACCTTTACTCTATCAAAAAAAGGCAAATCATTGCACAGAATTTTTTTTAACCTAAGGTGAAGTTTGCCTGTAAAGAACAAAAAACATAGTCTAAATATGATACACTCGGTTAACTGAATAAATAGAATATGTGAAATTTAAACATCATTGCAAAGACTTTTAAATGCTGTAAGATATTGGCTGACATCACCATATTTCTACAATAGGTATTTTGCTGTGCTTGAATGAACCATGGTGTCAAAGACCTTTTACTATTCTTTAATTATCCATTTAATTATCCATTCTTCAATTATCATCTTTTGACATGTCTTATCTTAAACTATTCACAGTTTAACTTAAAGAGACACCATGTTATTGTAAATCAACATAAATATAGCTAAAGTGGCAAAGTGCTGTCAGGGAATATTACTTTCTGGAAATTGTTTTTGTGGCGTTCATTAACCATTTTGTTCCCTTTCCACCAAATGAATTACTTGAATATTTTGCTATATTGCTCATCTTATTCCCAAAAGACATACAGACAAATATATCTTTATAAATTACTTTACTTTATAAATTACTTGGAAAGCATCATAAGGTATGGAGGCCACAGCTTCTTTTTAACCATAGTGACTTTAATCTCTTTCATCCAGTAGCTTATATATATATATATATATATGATGTGCCGCACATTAGTGGAACTACATTGTTGGAGGAACACTAAAAATAAAAATGATTCTAAGGGCTTATGGTAGCAGACATCCTCTCATACTAAGAGTTTTCCTCCTGGCTCTGTGATGCTGCTCCAGTCTCCATTGGAATAAAATAGCAGAGAGATGCATCATGTATGCGATGAGGATAGAGGGGGGGCTGAGAAAAACTCCCCAGGAGCTCGCGCCTGCAGCACGGGGAGGGAGCCATTTGGAGGGGATCCAGAGTCCTAAAGGAGCTGTGGTTTATTGCATATCCACAGAGACCTTGGTAAAGATTCAGGGGAACGTGGGGCAGAAGGGCGTGAGGCAAAGTGAGTGCAGCCTGGCCCATCACATAGGCAGGCACACTGGGGTCCAGGGGATGGGGCCAGCTCAGCGTTTGTCTTTGCCGTTTGTCTTTCATCCTCCTGTTTTGGAACCATACCTGATTTCACAGATTCACAACGGAGAGAAAGAAATTGCTACATTATATCACAAATTTCACATTTAGGCTTATAGCTGCTATGGAGTTTGCTTTTCTAATGTTATCAGTGACTAAAGAGGATGTTCATAAGCCGTGTGTGTGGCTCCGAGGGCTAAGCCTCTGTGCCTGTGATCAGAAGGCTGCTGGTTCAAGCCTGCCCTTGGCACATCTGTGGGTGCTTGAGTAAGACCCGTGACCCCCAGCTACATGCATGGGGGCTCTTGTGGCTGCTGTCCTTCATGACCAATCCTGCTCTTATGAAGAGGGAGGCGAGAAGAGAATTTCCCCACAGGGGTCAATAAAAATAGCTCTTATTACTAACAAATAAAATAAAAATAACCCAAGTTACAGTCTGGAGTGTACATAATAATAAGTTTAATAACTTCAGTAACTTTAATATTATCTACATTTTATGTGTTGTATATATGTCAAATAAATTTTTTTCAGAATTTTGTTTGTTATGTACCTTAATAGTGGTCTCGGGTAAATTGAGGACTGAGGCTAACTCGCATCTTCTGGATTTTGACACGTAGTTTTCCTTGCGGTATTCCCCTTCCAGCTGGAATAGCTGTTCTCGAGTAAATGCGGTCCGATGTCTCCGACTCTGATCGGCTCTGTTCCCCTGCGGGCTGATGGGTGACGGTTCTGCCTTCTCTTGCTTGGTCTCTGGATGAACATTTATTTCAAATCTTACCATTACAAGACTTTTAACTTAATGTTTGCGTGTTCGTCGTTTTTAAAATAAGTATGATTTTTAGAAGTTTTTAGAACTACCATTGATCCGTTAACTCTACATGTCTTTAGAATTACTTGATTTTAAACTTCAGGATAGTAATATAGAGTGCCAAATGTTTTTTATTCATATCTACAATTGTTATTACAGTATATTCTAATGAGGTGCTATACAGAACTTCTATCAAACCGTATTATCATAATACATGTACTTAGCATACAGAATATACTTCTCGACTTTTGAAGGTGTTACGTTTCAATTAACCCATCATAGGTTGGAAAGTATGGTACTACTGTAAGAGTGTGATGTCAAAAGTAATTATATATGAATATCAGACAGATAGATAGATAGATAGATAGATAGATAGATACTAGGGTAATACTTGACAGAGCACAAATACTTAGTAATTAATCATTTCCTACTGAAGTGCCAATCATGAACAAATCATGAAATAATAAACAAATATGAGATCAGTTTTTCACTTGTGTTATTCATTGCTTGTTCCTGTCGTAGTTCCCAAAGGTTTACAGAATTAACAGATATAGTAACAAACATAGTAACTGCTTTGCATAAAAGATGCATCATGATTCATTAATGATCTACAAACATCAGATCAACATTTAATGTGTTATTCATGGAATGAAGTAGTTGACAGATTTACTGAATTAGCAGATAAGGTAACAAATACAGTAACTGCTTGAGATAAAACAGAAGTCACGATTCATTATTGATGAATTAACATGAAATCAGTATGTCACTAAAACTTTGCGGTTAATTGTTATATTATAGCTTCAAACTACATTATTTGTGCACCGTCAATAAAGTGTTATCAATATCAGAAAAGGAAAAGTAAATAAATTAGCATACGTTTGTCTTATCGTTAAATCGACCTTAGTACCATATGGCGGTATAAGCACTGTATTTGATGATTACGCTCGCGACAATAGTAAAACTGGATGGGAGAATGTTGCCATCCAGCATCAGACACGTATCACACCATCGCATACCGTTAACGCCGGAAAAAGATCAAAATTAAAAGTTTGATGACTACTGAATGTGCATCGCTATCGCACCATAGTAAAGCGAGGAGCATCTATATTATTATCATCAATATTAGCAATATTATAATGATACATATCGATGCTCAAGTGCGATTACACAACACACCCGCGTGTGGAAAACCTCCGTACATTACTTCAAGACTGCAGCGGTGCACTTGCCAAGAATTACTAATTACTTAAATACATTATTATTATTATTATTATTATTATTATTATTAGTTTGAAGTATACATGTTTGAAGTATGCATGGTAACTAAATGGATACTTACGCATTTTTGACTGGATGACTTTATCCATTAACAATCGCTTTTTGTCTATTTGCAGGTCAACAAAGGGCAACGTTACCGTTTTATGGAGCCTATAGCATAGACCTATAGGCTATTCCTCGTTACAATTTATCCAAGTCTATGTAGTTAGGTCGTAAGTCAGAAAACTTCACTTCAGATTTACCTTCACCCATTCTCTCTCTCTCTCTCTCTACACCTCTTTTATATCTCTCAATCTGTCCCATCTTTCCTAATGACAGAGGCTGTCGTTCCACCACGGCGCCGCCCGGTCTCTTTAAAAAAGGAAGTGTTAAATCGTCTTTGGTCCCAGACTGCTCTTTGTACCTTTGTTGTGGAGAATTAAAATAAATCACCCCTTCCTTGTTGTTAAAGAATATATCCTGGAGATATCAAGTAATACTCATTGTTGTGGAATACTTGATGTATTATATATGTCAGTCATTTGCTGTCTGCAAAGTTCTTCGCGGAGCCCGTTATTTTAAAAAGAGTTCTTTAAATTTACACAAATATGCCTACTGCTCATGTAGTTGCCAAAACATCCTGGCAATATTGGATATAGCATTACCACTTTTTGCAATGAAGTGCGAGTTTTTAAAATATATATCGGCTGTTTGCTGAGATCCCTAAACTGAACTGAGGCCATACTGAGTTGCAGTTATACCACAGGTTTCGCATACAATGAATCATCTATCCAATGCGTTCGTTTTTCTTCATGATTCCCTCCGCTGTTGGCGATTATCATGTATGTGATTGCGCTGCTGTATTGGCCTTTGATCTTAACTACCCAGGTATAATTGTCTAGGTGGGAGAGCTCCATAAAGACTTTGTTGAGATGGCACGCCTGACCATAAACATCCTTAGAGTGGCTTTACAAAAGCAGGGTAGCTGAAGATAATAATAAACCATTCGATGTGGCTGAATTTCGTACTGATTGAAGTCATGTCTAATTAAATCGTGTTTGGAGATAATTCCAACGTATTACGTTTTGTAAAACTCTTAAAAGTGTACTTTTTTACTGCCGGCTGTATGAGCTGTCCATTGCGCGATCAACACATTTATGTTTTAAGAACGAGAAATGTCCGATAATAAAGTAATTTCGCATATCTCAGCCGAGTGTTAATTTGAATTGACAATGATTCGTCACAATGTGCTGCTCAGGGATGCGTTTCCCAATAACGATCGATCTTAGTGAATAAAGTACTTCTTTGTTGCCCACTCCCCACGCTCCACGTGAGAAAGGCACACACTCTCAATAACAGAAACATCTATCCCACGCATTTCAGTGTTGAAAAATACGTTATATTACTGTCACATCAGACATATCAAAACAAATAAATATGATTTATTAAAAAACAAATACAATCAAAACACGCAAAAGGACATAAAATGAAGACCAAAATAACCTATTTCGTAGAAAATATATGCGTATAAATGGGCTCAAAACGTAAAAAATAACAATGGTGAGCAACAATACAAAAAAGAAGCAACACTTCTCAAAAGAAATGTGAGCACAACTCATTAGGGAGGTGGCCCCAAAACTACATTTTATAAAATAAATACTGCAGTGTTGTGCAGCATAGCACACACAGCAAAAACAGCAGGGGGCTCCAGCTCAACTAAACCAAACAAATTGAACAGAAGTACCGAAGCAGCTGGGCTACTTTTATGATACTTCAACACTTTGGGATGAGACTTAAATTTGTTATACAAATAGCTCGACTCTGAAACAAAATACAACAGGCTGCCATGTCCTGCCCACCATGTCTGCCTGACCCTCCTATCTCTGCCCAGGTGCCAGTCGTCATGTTGGCCCATGGACCAGCGCAATCCTGGGTTTTATCCATTGGTTATATAATCAACATTCCTGCCTCGATATCGCCTGCCATTGTGTCAGTTCCTGCCTCATCTCCTCATCGGTGCCTCATCTCCATGGTCACCTTCATCATCCCCAATGGCCTCCAGGAGGTGCCACACTGTCCCATGAGGTCTCAGCTCCAGATGTCCCCTTCCTTGTCTCCTGCTGACATCATCCAGGTACCTGCCTTGTTGCCTTACCCCTCAATGCTCTGGTGCCCATCTCATCTCTTGTCCTTGCTGCCCGCCCGACACCTGACTCCCCGACTGCCACCAGCCCAGAGAGGATGGACCTGGACAATGGCCGATTGGAGGACTTGGAATGGGACCCTCTGAACCTTGCCCTAAGTCCCGCTCTGTGGGCCCTCACCTCAGCCCTACGCAAGCACAAACCCAGTTCCAGGTCTTGGTGTGGTCCCCAGGCAATTGAGGACCTATAAGAGAAGCAGGTTGGGTGTCTGTCTGCAGAAGAAGGAGACGGGGATACGTTATTCTACCTTTTATCCAACACATCTGTGTAGCTTCCAAATTCCAAGGGTTCTGGAACTGCCTCCGCGGAACTACAATTGGATCAAGTTCCTGCAGTGTCAACAGGACAAAAGTCCTACGGTCCGGAAAAAGGTTTTGGTTCCAGAAAACAGTTACGGTGATGTGAAAACACCTTTTGTGTGCCTACTTATCATTCTTGAGTTGAAATGGAAAACATATTTTGTCTTCTTATAAAGATTTGAGCGACCGTAAAACCCATAGTATTCGCTCATGTGTGGATGGATTTTACACAGTGCCCTTCACTCCCATGGTAGCTGTACACCTTAAAAATAAGCATACACAACATCCAAACACACACACGTGCACGACAGACACAAAGTTAAAAATCACTCCCTGGGGTCTGGGCGAACGATACCCCTCTGTGTACTCCAGGGGAAATCAAAACAAAACACAGGAATGCAAGGATCCAGGGCATTGCTGGGTCCAAAATAATGTCTTATCAATCACCTTTCATTATAACCCTCCATTTGTGTGAAGTCCAATCACAAATCAAACAAAGTTGTGAAGGGGAAAAGTAAAAGAGCAACAATCCACTCAGTCCCCCCCCCCCCCTACTGGGAAGAGGGTCTATTTCCATTAGAACTAAAAGCAACAGCCTAACTCTTCCACAGACCCCCCTTAACATCTGTCTTTGTCTCTGAACATGACCTATCGCCCTCGAGAGACCTACACTGACCCTCGTTACATGAGTGCAACCATCCCGTTCAACAGGGTAACACACAAAAACTGTTGTGAGTTTGTGTTCACAAAACCCCAGACACACACACGCGTGTAAGTGTTGCACTGTAAAGATTGCTGTATGTACTATACTGTGTGTATGCACTCTAAGTTCCTTGTCCTATTTTTACCATTTGCACTGTAAAAGTTGTATGTACCGCATCGTTTGTATGCAATTCTGGTATGTTCACATACTGGCAATAAAGTGTCTGGGTTCTGATTTTTGTTTCAACCAATCAGCTGTGCATGAAGAGTCACAGTCACAGAGTACTCAATTGGTTGGTTAAACCAAAATCTTGGTCTGGATTTTTACTTCCTGTACGTGAACTATGCGTCGGACAATTATTTATTTAAACAATGAAAAAAATCACAGTGTCTACATATATGTAACGGGATCGATACAACATTAAAGACATTGGAAAAAAACAGAGCTTAAGGACATTTAAAATTTAATTTAATATAAATTGCGTGAACAATGTATAGTTTTACGTCATTTTCTTCAAATTCATGGAACATTCGCTGGATCTGCTGAGGCTGTGTATTACTTTTTGATTTTCCGAACGACTCCTAAGACCTCACGTATTTGCATGGGTGGCGTTTACGTTTACCATCGGTCGGTAGGTGGCGTATTGCACTTTTCATTTGGTGCCTAATACCCATAATCCCACAGGAGATGACTGCGGAGAACGCGTGCGGTTCTGTCCTTTTCCTAAAAGCCTCCGTGGTGGTAGGTATTGCTTTGCTTTCCGCTTCCCTTGTAAACTGTATTTGTTATAATCAAACTTCAGGTTGTTATGTGTGGTATAACATATTTTAATAATACACAAGATCTTCTGCGCAGTAATTCCTTGCCGTTGTTTTATGGTTTCTAGTATGATTTTTTAAGCCTCACTTGACAAAACCCACCACGTGGTAGGTCACCGATGTGTTGTAAAAGTACAAATGTTATATCGTTTGTTTAATAAGCAGAAAATCTTTGTCCAAAGCTCGTTCGAAGAAATAAATATTGTATTACTGGGGTATTTATCTTTATTATATTCTGAAACTTGATGTTAATGTTACAGATTAGTCTTATATTAATATGAATTTGCATTAGAACAAGTTTTATATGCGAACGATCTCAGACAGTTCGCACAAAAGTAATACGCGTTGTAACCAGCGAAACTTGGTTATTATTTTTTACATAATAATAGTGGATAAGTCCCGTTTTACTGAACGTAAAGCAACCTGAAATTTTAAATATGGTAGATGAGTAATTTTGATTAATTGGAAATATGCCAAGTGCAACTGCTAAAATGTAATTTAGTCTAATATCGTTTATAGAATAACTAAAATATTTAATAGTGCTCTTTTTTAATTTAATTTAATCTAACCCAAAACTTTTCAATCGCAATGAGTTATCCCTTATCTTGAATGTAATAAGTGTTTTTGGCCACAGGGTGTCGGTGTAGACAACGAAAGCCGCTCAGAAACCAAGGCGCACATTTACGGAGCTTAAAAAATGCAGTTTTCATTAAATTCAATAAGATAAAAATGTTTTAAACTTAAAATGTGATGACTTGGGCTTTTTTAATAAAGCAAATATACTCAAATGACATACCTTTGTAACGCTCTAATACATTTCAAAAGCCCCTCACAGGTTCCCTCCTTAACCTCCTTCACATTCATTTGAATAGGCTCTCTCTGTTATTTATTATTTTGGAAGTGTTTGATTGAAATCCATTGAAGCACCCTAACATTTAATTTGTCATATAAAATGTGCAATTTGGTGTATGATATGTGCTGACTTCTCCTAAAAGCAGTTTATTAAAATAAAATTAAAAAGAACATGTACAACATGCTATTATAATCTGTGATTGCCTTTGGGGACAGTTTTTACTAGTAAGTAACTGTGATTGGTCCTTGACTGCTATGAACCTATTTTTAGTACTTATTGCCACGTGAACGTCTTGTAAATGACCAAAGAAAACAAAGTTTGCAATGAAAGTCAGCCAGATGGAACAAAGGAAATTGTTTACAAAAACTGAAAATGAATGTTTATTTATTTAAATAGGTACAAACTGGCGCCAACTCTGAGGATGATCTGAGGTAATAGTAAAGAATAGACATGCAGAGATATACTCCTGAAGAAGCTGGAGATCTAATATCTCCAGATGTAGACACCAGCAGCACAGATGCTGAATGGACTCAGACAGGAGACACCTCTGCTGAGACTTCAGAAGAGGAGTGTTCGCAGGAGGAGGAAGAAACATATTTGTCTAAGAATGGCCTGGTGAGCTGGAGCTCTGTTGCAGCAGACAAAAATGATCTAGGCAGGATCTCCGCGGAATATATATTGAAAGCCACGCCAGGGCCAACGAGGCTCTGTGCTTCACTGGCCAGTGATATAGTATCCTCATTTAAAATTTTTCTTCCGGCTACAATGGTTAATATTATAATTGACATGAGCAACCTGGAGGGGACAAGAAGGTTTGGACACGAGTGGAATAAAGTTACAAAACTGGAATTTGAAGCATTCGTGGGACTTCTACTTTTGTCTGGAGTGCTGAAGTCGAGTGGAGAATCCATCGAGAGTCTGTGGAGAGAAGGAACAGGACGAGCAATTTTTCCCGCGACAATGTCGAAAAATAGATTTCGTGAGCTGACGTTGATTCTACGGTTTGACGATCGGGGGACGAGATTTTCCAGGAAATCCGTGGACAGACTAGCGCCGATCCGAGAGGTGTGGGACATCTGGGCAAACAATTTGCCACTGATGTATAACCTTGGACATGATATTACAATTGATGAAAGCCTGTTTCCATTCAAAGGTAAGTAATATGTTCTTTATCACTGCTCTGCATGGATCTACATTGTTACAACAGTTTATTATAGCTTTTTTCTTTTACAAAAATCATATATTTTATAAATAATTTTGATGTTCCTGATTTATACCTCGGTATTAAGTGAATTACTAAGTGACTAATGTTATTGTGCAGTGTATAATTTTCATCTGATTGCTTTTATGTGACAACAAATATATATTCTCTCGGTGTGCTATTCCAGGGCGCTGTCAATTTCGCCAGTATATTCCCCGAAAACCAGGGAGATACGGGATTAAGTTTTGGGTGGCCTGCGACGCCAAAACACATTACTGCTGGAAGATCCAGCCGTACACAGGGAAGCCTGCTGTGGGGGAAAAGGACACGGCTGAGCGGGTTGTGTTAGATTTAATCCAGGGACTTAAGGGTCATAATGTGACCGTAGATAATTTTTTTACTTCCTTCCACCTGGGTCGGGAGCTACTAAAGAGGCAGATAACCATGATAGGCACTGTGCGGCGCAATCGTCCGGAGCTGCCTCCTGCCCTGCTGGCTTGCAAGGGCAGGCAAATTCATAGCTCCAAATTTGCCTTCGCAAGTAAGACGTCCATTGTGTCGTACATGGCGAAAAAACGTAAGAACGTGCTCCTGATGAGCACGTTCCACAGAAACGTTCAGATTTCCGATCGGCAGGATAAAAGACCAAATATAATACTCGATTACAACAAGACAAAAGGAGGCGTGGACACAATGGACCAACTTACGACAAAATATACCGTAAGGAGGAAGACGCCACGCTGGCCCCTGGCGATCTTTTATAACATGTTGGACATTGCGGCGCACAATGCCTTCACAATCTGGAGGGAAATCCAGCCCAAGTGGAAGGAAGGAAATAAGCAAAAGCGTAGGCTCTTCCTTCAAGAGCTCGGGGAAGCCCTGGTCAATCCCTTCATAGAGGAGCGACCACGCCGCCCCCGGAACTCCGAGGCCGCAGCCATCGTTAGATCTGTGAAGAGAGCTGCGGAAAAAGACACCCCATCCCCCAGCCAGGACACCTGTAGGAAGAGGAGGAGGTGCGTCCATTGCAAGCGACAGAATGATATAAAGACAAGACTAGAATGTAAGAGTTGCAGCATGCCAGTGTGCAAACACCATTCCGCTACTGTTTGCCAGGCATGCTATTAACGTGTTAATTAGGAATGTATCATAGTTAGTTGTATTATGTAAAAGACATTGGTGCTGTGTCGTTAGTAATGTTTTTATTAAGTTTTCTGTTTGAATTGTTTTCTGTTTTTTTTGTTAAATCGGTTACTTTTACAGTCGATTGTTTATATTCATTGTGTACCTTGCTAAATACGGAGTAAAACCTCTTGCAGAGAATGTGGGTAAGTACATAATGTGTTTCAGCTTTATAAAAATATTGTTCCTGTTGATTTATGCCGTAATTTATGGGAATGTTCCATGCAAATGAGTGGGCGGGACAAAGGTCCCACGGTGTCTTACGATTTGCTCCAATATTTATTTTTTTTTACCCCAAAGTGTCAATGTGCAATGGGCACCAGTGTCCCCCAAAAGGTACACAAGGGTTAAGGCTTGTTAAATTTGTTTTTATAAAATACAGACAAAAGTCAGTCAATGACGAAAGATCATGCACCACTCTGATGTTAGTGATGCTGTCTAATCATGTTCCTGAGACTGACTTGAGCCCTTTACAAAGCTAAATGTAAATGAGTTACATGTTCATATGGCTCGTTCCAGTTAGATCATTAGTGTACCTGTTTTTCACTGTTATGTCTTGGAAAATGTTGGTCAGGATGCAAATGAGAAATGGGATACAAATGTTCAAACACATGAATAATATAAATGACATTTTCAGACACAGACATTAAAATATACACAAATAAATATAGATAACCGCCTAATTGGTGGGGAAAGATCCTGCAGATCGACATGTAAAAGGAATGTGCAATAAATTGTCTTTTCAGAGTTACAAGTCACATCTAGAACTCGGTGTATTCAGGTAAGAACACCTTTATTGCCTTTCACATTTCATATTTGATCCGTCCAGTAATATGGAAACTGCGAGGAATGCGGATTAGATGGGTGGGGGAGGTCACAGGGCTGTCTGTGGGACACAAAGGTGTCATTCCGATAACCCCACTTTATAGTTCCCTCATCATTGGTGCGGTTAGTGAATTTCAGTTAACTTCCCTAGAAAGAAAAAAAAAAAACTCAGTGGATGCTGACGTTCATTGCAGCTTAAGGTATTCGACGGCAAAAGTTGAAGTCATTCAGATGACCCTCATTTATTTTGTTTTGTCCGTTTTCTTCTAGATGTTGGGTGTTGCAGATTTGTAATGGCTGAATCAGTTTTTTGACTTGAGTTGGAATTAAATGATTAGGCAGTAATGATACAGGGACTGTGATGATTTTCCTCCTGCTGCAGGATTATGGACCCGTCTGAGGATTCTGTCATTCTGACGCTGGAGATGACAAGTAAAGTGTCTTACAGCGACACGCCAAATATGAGGGGGGGGGGGCTACGCATCTTGGCTCCGAGGACCTGGTTGAGAAACACTGATTTAAACCCTTCATGATTTTGTGAGTGTTTTTAATAATCTTAGATCACTGATACAGAATGAACATGACAATGGAGTTTCTTGTTTTGGCTCCGTTTTAGCCACAAAGTATAATGTTTTTGTAGTGAACAGCTACCTCTAAATTTAGGTTCCACTAGTGTCAATAAATGTATGTCAGTATGTGCAGTATTTCACTCTGTACCGAACTGAAAATAATGTGCCATATGGTGCACAATGAGTATGTGTACTGTTGGGAGTACACATATAAATAAAATATGCACCAATGAGCCAAAACATTATGATCCTGTGAACCGGATAAGGTTGATTGTTTCATCTCAGACCTCGACGCACCATTTTTACCAGATGGCCAAGATTATTCACTTAATGTGGAAGTGGACGTAGTGTTTAGCTCATCGGTGTATATTCAAACATGCATCCAAGCCGGTCGATGAGGAGAAATCATGCACCACGCTGACATGTGTGATGCAAATAAAATTATTTTCCTGAGACTAACTCTTGGATGGCATAATTTATGATGCTTTCAGTCGCTGAGTTTGAAGATGTAATGAAACCTATGTTGTGACAACTAGAGTCATTAAAGTCACTAGATTTTGGGCCTGTTAACTGATGTCAGTTACCACACGGTTTGTAGATCACCATTGGGTACATGTAATTTTGTCTGTTGTAAATAAAACCTTCCAAATATGTTGTACTCCCAAAATATCACTCGGTAAACCCTGTGATGGTCCAGTGAAGTGGCAAGATATGTCCTTGTTTTGATTCACAGATAGATTTTTGTGCACAAGAAGCAGTACTTGTCTTGTTTTTTGAATATTGCTGGTGTCGTAAAAATACAGACATCAGGACATAGGTGTATGATCTTTTAATATGTAGATGTTGAGTGTTGCATAGGGATATGCCTAATCCAAACTTTCATGTGTACCTGTGCAATCCTTTCTGTCTTATGCTGTAAGGCTGACTTCATGTTCATTTTTCTTTTTATCTACGCTTTTGCTTCTATAGGTGGTGGTACCTGTAAGAGGCAAAGGGGACTGCATTTTAAACAGCTCAGCTGTTATGCGCTTTCAGTAAAGGTGAGGACTGAATGCATGTTTATTCTTGTGGTATATTTCTCAGGAACCTTATCTCAGAGTTCTGTCAAAGATTCAAGGGTTTCATTTGTCATATGCAAGCTGTAACCTGCAGCGAAACGTGAAATGAAAGGTCGTCAGCTCCGCCACAATAATTGTGTAAAAAGCAATAAAGACATAAAAAGTTACAATTTAATAAACACGTAATAAATAAGGAACAGAGATGTACTCTGACAAAAATGACTTCAACCCTTCCACATAGATGGGATTAGGGACGTAGGGTCCCCCTCAGTGTGAGGGGGGGGAAAAAAACGTGTGAAATATTTTTGGTCCCCCAAGCAAAGTGAACATGCAAGCACAGCAAAGTGAAAAAATACGAGAATCGTGACGCACTGCGAGATGACGCGAGTGGCTGCTGTGAACATGCTTGGCATCCCCCAAACCAGCACTGTACATATATTTAATGCATTTATGAGTTACTAAATTTTAGTGTCTCTTCGGGCCTTTGCTTGTCATCTGCGGCTTTTGAAAAACTCATGAATTGTCATTTAATTTCTTATGCTGACCCCATGGGATGTGGAGTGGTGGCTCTGAGACTAGGGATCTGTGCCAGCGACTGGAAGGTTGCTGGTTCAAATCCTGTGAATGCCCAGAGTGCCTCTACTCCATCTGGCCCTTGAGCAAGGCCCTTAACCTGCAATTGCTTCATCCTGGGTATGACGTTAATCTACACCCAGGCTTATAAGGAGAGGTCCTCCATTTTACAGGGAATAACTTGGGGGTTGGTGGCAGGATTGGCACTCCAGCCAGTGGAAAAAACCTCACACTGATCCGCCATATGGCTGCACTCAGGTTCTCATCCCTGGGGTGGTTTGCCATGTGGTGGGTGTGGCAACGCACTGTAATCAGTGCATCCTCCTTACCTCTCTCACCCCATGATATATCGAAGCCACGATGGGGAATGTCACAACGCGGAAGGGTGGACTGTACTTTATTTGGACTACATACTGTATGAGAAAGGAACAAGTATTAAGTTATAACTAATAATTTAAGTAATTTAAGTGATCTAACAGCATGAGGGTAGAAACTCCTCCTGAACCTCAGTTCTCGTTGAGAGACTACGGTAGCATTTGCTAGCTCTCAGCCTAATGGAGTGTTGGTTGTTAGGTTGTGTCCCTTTTGCATCACTTTTCCTGCAAGGTCTGAACTAAAAGTCTTGCATGAGGGCAGATAAACCTTGTTGATGTGTTCAGAAGAGCTTTGCAGTCCAGGACAGAGCAATTCTTACAAAAATCCTCATAGCTCTCACAGTCTTCATCAGAGGATGAATTAATTTCATCACTGCTGTTGGGAAATAATTGAACTTTTTGCAGAGCTTCTTAGATGAAAAAAGAGCATGCCATTGTGAAAATAGCAAATACAAACTGCCTGATTAGGTGTGTCATTTTATGTTATTCTTGGTCGGAGTTTTCACACGAGGCTTATCTCTACCTCTAATGAACTTGTCGTTGGCATATACATAGCCACGCATGCTTGTGGGCAGGTGGACAGGTAAGACGTGATAGGGAAATGTGTAAGCTGATCATTTTGATAAATTCATATAAAAGCGGAAGTTTGTGTTTGTTGAGAGCACTCTAAATAAATTGGCTCAATTAAAAAAAAATATGTTAATTTGCATGCTACTTTCCAGTTATTCCAGTGTAAATTGAGTAAACTATACGTATAAGTATGTTAGACTATGCTGACAACACCCATATGTATAGCTATTGTCAGTTTAGCTAATTGCTTTAATGAAATAAAGACCTGGATGACAAAACTTTTTATCACTAAATGCACAGAAAAGCTTTTTGTTCAGAGGCAAGTCTGCAGATAGGAATGATGTAATCTCTGCACCCTACTCTAAGGGGCTGAACGTTTCCCTCGGCAGCTCAGACCATAACTTAGCCATCATCTTGGATACAAGCCTCTTATTCGAATCTCATGTGGATGCAGTATCTAAGGTGTACTTGATACAGTTGCGTAACATTGCCAAATTATGATTCACTATTCAAGACACTGAGAAATTGATACATGCCATTGCATACAGTAGGTTACTGTAGTGTTCTGTTGTTCAAATTGTCACCAGGAGCAGGAAGATTGAAAGCATAACCCCTGCTCTTAGTTCCCTGCACTGGCTCTGGACTGACTTCAGAGTTCTCCTACTTACATAAAAGGAACTTGGGTAGGCAGGTGTTGGACCTTTTAACAGAATTACCTCGAGTTTACATGCCACATCATCCACTCAGATCACAGAATGCATGTTTCCTTGTCATTCCACATATATTAAAGTGACAGTTGGCAGTGAATCATTCTGTTACAGGGTCCCTATATTGTGGAAAGGTTTGCCAGCCTATGTTTGGGATGCCAGATCAGTATCAAGTCTTTAAATCTTGACTTGACTGATGACTGATTACTTCAATTGAGCTTACTCGCTCCTTAACACTGTGACTATAACTATTGGTTCTGTCGTACATGCCATTTTGCTTTTTCATTAATGCGTCTATGCATGTTCTGACCAACCACTCTCTCTACCTTCCTTCACACATGTCTGAATGGTGCCCAGGTGTGCATAGTTTGAGTAGGAGTCCTGGATCTGTCCCATGGAAGGCTGACGTTACAGATGTGACTTACGAACCGTAACATCATGGACACGGACTTCAATCTCCCACCCTACACAGACCAGCATGGAGAAATGATTCATTGAAGGACTTTGACCTTGTTCAAGGTTCACGCCTTGCTTCTAGCAAGCAGGCCCATTCCTTTTCTTTTTCAATAATGCTAGCATGCCCAGCAGGGGCGGGCAGCCAGTTCACCTTGGACCACTGGGGGTTTTTTGTCTCCCTACTTGGGAGTTTTTGGTTTATCCTCCGTTGTGACCCGACTTTCTTTTCATGTCTTCCCTTTTCCCTGTTTTTGTGTTATTCTGTCTTGATGATGTAATATATGACAACACACTGATGTAAAGCGACTTGGGCTGACTTTGTTGTGAAAAGTGTAATATAAAAAATATTTGAA